>VZUI01045549.1:26089-98744 GCA_013401135.1 Cettia cetti | reverse complement strand
TTCTGTGAAAGGACAATTGATGGACGCTTTCTAAGACCAGTGGAGTTGAAGAGGTTGAACCTCAGTCTTCCAATCTGGTCTCCTTTTTAGAAATCTATATAAGCTGTAAAAAAAAATTAAACTTCCTCTTTTCCCACTTCGACTCCGTGGCGATCACTGCGTCTCCCTCGAGACAGCATTGCGCTGCAGGAACGTTTTACCTTTCTACTATTATATAGCTTGTAAATAAATGAATTCCTCTGTGCATATTTGTAAATATTTGTGGAAGCCTTAAAGTTATAGATAATCCACTTTCTAAAGACTACACAGTTGTGAGAAGTCATATTATGTGTAATAAAATGAGATATTTTGGCATTATTTCTTAGTTGAAGTTGTTATTGGGGAATAGTTAATGTTGAGTGCTTTTCGTAAGTAATGTTGGTGTTTATAATGAATGGGTATAGGCCAGCTTTTAAATCAGAACTGCACAAAGGAAACCAGATGATTATTATTATTATAATAGTAATAATGTAGGGTTTAAATTTATAAGAAAGCAGGAATGATGTTTAAATTTGCCAATCAGTGACACTTTTATTAAAAAATTTAAAAGGCAGTGGAGACAAACTCTACAGCAGCTTTTATCCTCTATTACAAGGATTTTTCTCAAGTTTAAGCTTTCACTAACATCCTGCCACGTTAATAAATCTTGTTTGGTATCTCGTTTGCAATCTCTAGTTCAGTAAAGCTTTGTAGCAGGTGTGAATTGTCACTTGATGTAAATGTTATACTTTTATCAAATTTTCTAAAATCTCTGGGTGAAATATGAAGGAGCTACATTGAATGAACAAAAGATTCATTCTGAGACGCTAACAAAATATTTGGGTTTTGCTGGAGAAACAAAGGAAGTAATTTAGAGGGAAATTTGTACTTTCCGGCTTGTTGGAGCTTTTAAGTCATGGTGTTTCTGCTGCTGCTGCTGTTTGGTGGGAAATAGGTTTTGTTTTAAAATGTTTGGCAGTTCTTTTCATTATATGCATCTCCTTCCTGACTTGAAAGAGTGGGCATGGAAAAACTAGATGAATTTCTAAAACAATCTTTTTTCACATCATAATTAAAAGAAAACTTTAGAAGCTCAAGGGAAGTTAATTGAGAGGTGTTTGACATAATAGAGTCCACAATGGTTGTAATAACAATGTAATTCCAAAATACTACTACTAATAATATATTAATTTATTTGATACCGCAGTATCACATACTCAGAATAAATTACTTCTGTCTACCTGGAGTACAAATCATTCTTATGAGGGCACCTCCATGCACAGATGCAAACTTCAACTGGTGGTTGCTGTATAAAGCAGGACAAATGTGAAATTTGTAGCTTTTTAGTGAAATATAATGTAGAACTTCGTAGCCTGTAAGTCATTTAATTTGCAAAGTTGTATTATTATAATTTTACTAAGCAAAGTTTCATTTCTTTCCTATTAGAGTTTAGGAAATAGCAATCAAAATGTCAAGTGTTACTTTTGCACTAACTGAAAGCAAATTACATTAAGTTGATGAAAAATTATGAATAATTTTATTTTTAATTATGGCTTTTTTTGTTTGCTTTTCTGAATAAGGTACCAGTACTTTTTGCAAATTAAGCAGGACATTCTTACTGGAAGGTAAGAAATTTTTCTTGTGTTAAACATTAAATGCAAATCTGGTCAAGAAAAAGTTAATAATGAGAGATTTTTGCGTGCAAAAGTAAAAACATATGAAGAATAAATCACTGTATATGCAAGTGGAAGTGCTTATAATAATTACCTGTCAAATTTGTCCATAGACTATAAAAGACTAGGGCTTTCAAAACAGCTAATTGTCATATGAAATATGTAATTTTATTTATTTATCATTTTAAAAACAAAACAGATTGCCCTGTCCTTATAATACTGCTGCTCTTCTGGCTTCCTATGCTGTTCAATGTAAGTATGATCAGTGTTCATGTACTTGTTAGTACTGAAATACATTAAAAAAGTCTTATTGATTAGTTTCTAAATAATGTACATTGTATAGCATTATATTATGGTGTTTGTGGGCATGGTGCTAATTTTCTCATGATTAGGGAAATTGATTGGTTGTCCTCCCCCAGAATGTTTTGCTGAATTGGAAAAAATACTTTAAAGTCATGCTGTTAGAAAACCCCAAATCAATACTCTTTTATTCCTGTGTATTCTGAGGCACGGAATTGTGGCTTTTGCCTTGAGAATGATACTAAAAAGTATTTCTTAAGACACTAAAACATTTTTAACATACTATACAGTGAACCTTCAAATAGGTGTGGAAAAGGGAGTTCTGGTCCTGTCTGGCCAAAAAGTTCAATACCCGTCTTGGCAATTTTAAACCATCCAGTGAGTAGATGACTCTTGAAAACTGAGATTTAGTTTTCTTCCTCACTCAGTTTTTCTTCATAAGCTTAAATTAAGCAATTCTACTGTATTCATTCACATTCATGTGCTTTTCCTATTGTTAAAGATACTTACATCCACATTAGTACTTTGTATATTTTGTATGTATCAGAGTAATAGTGTCCATGTTAATATTTTCATTAAAAATGTAGAGCAATGTTAATGTCATGCTTTATGCATGGTTTTGCTCAGTGGTCACCTTTTTCTAGGTTGATCAATAGAACAGTTTCTCTTAAACAAAACTCCCACACTTCATCTGCCTGAAAAATGTACTGCAAATGCTGTCATGCCATAGGGATTTGTCTTAAAAGAGATAAAGTGTTTGGTAACAGGAACTATGAAAACTTGATAACATTTTAGGGTACTAAGAATTCAATATGGGGGTTTTTTAAATATTGTATAAGTGGTGGGTATGCACAGTGCATTGTATTTACGTTTATCCATGAGATCCTGCTGCTATTAAATTCTTCAGTGTGCTGAGCTCTATCTAATGATTCCATACCTACCTAGTAATAAAATTCCTGGCTTCTTTACAAATACATGTAAATAGCAGTTCTCAGTCCTATACTCTTGGATTTCAGCAAGCAGTGCATTCTGTTATAAAACAGAAAGGTCCAATTTCCTAGTTTTTAAATTATTTAAAGTAGGATCTGTTTGTGGTGATGCAAGTGACCTAGAGCTTTTTCTTACCTTCCCTTCCTTTCTTCATTCTCCTGCTCCATAGGTGCCTTCATCCACCTTGTCAATGCCACTAGGCCTGCCCAGGACCCTATATCATGATATATTATTATCTATCCATTTTCTATTTTATGTTTCTTATCTATCACTGTAGATCTGTTACATGTATTGCAGTTATTTAAAGCTGATTTTTCTTTTTACTGTAGTTAGAAAGCCTCAAAGAATTTTAGCAAATGTTGTTCATATGTTGTTTTCTGACCAATGTGATTGTAATTTATTTCTTATAATTTTAGGAAAGTGTTACAAATAATGTAAATGCACTTTTTAGTAGTTTCCAATGGAGATGTATGTATGTGTACCTTTTTCCATACATACAATTGAATGTGTGAAAAATATTTTTCTAATGCTTCTGAATGTATCTTGGTGCAGAATGAGTGGGTGGATTTTGCAGATCTTCATGATGAAATAGCAATTGTAGTGTTAAAAGAATAAAATTGTGTAATCACGTGAAAACAAGCAAGGGTAAAATAATAAGAGAAAAATAGAATTCTATCCTATATATATCCTACACAGTTCTAGCTGTAATGACAGCATTTATGGATTCATTTGTCTGTTAAAAATTAAACACTTTACAAAGTTCCATCATAAGTTCATATTCAAAGATCTCTCTAAATAATCTCAATGATATTCACTGAGAATGCGACTCCTTATTCAAAAGGGAAAATGGGAGTTGAGATTCTTCTGTTTTTCTTTCCTGTGGATCATAAATTATGTGGGAGCAGACTCATGTGAATTTGGGGGCATTGCACAGTGCCAAGTGCATCAGTGATAAACAATAACCTCTCTTTTTAATATTTTAGCCGAGCTGGGAGACTACAACCATTCAGAAAACTTGCCAGGCTACCTCTCAGAATATTCTTTCATCCCTAGCCAGCCTCAAGACTTTGAAAAAGAAATAGCAAAATTACATCAGCAGCACATGTAAGGATTTACATCAGAAGATACTGACTTTGTCAAATCCTGACTGCTGATGCTGTGCTATTATATAAAACAAAATTGTATTTTTTCTTAAAAGTTTTGGGTGGTGGGGTGTTGGGTTTTTTGGTTGGTTGGTTTTGGTTGTTTCTTTTAAGATAATGTGATTTCTTTTTTTTTTTGTAGATTAGATACCTGTATAATAAATACCATTGATGGTCTATACAGAGTATCTATATCTAAATTAGTGAAATAATGAACATGTTAAGTTAAAGGTACTCTGAAAACAGTATTTGTTTGTATTATGTAGGCAATTAACTTAGCCGGATATATTTTCTTAAAGATTTTTTTCAGTCTTTGGGAATGTTCTGAGCATAAGGGCTTTGTTTTCATGGTGCTCTCACCAGTAAAAGAGTTACTTTAGAAGTAACAAAGTCCTTTTCTTCAATATCTGCTCTTTTCTGTGTGTGAGTCTGTGACCTTTCAGAAAGAGGAAAAGGCAATGAAGCAATGGAAAATATTTTTTTTTCAGTATGTAACATTGTAGTACTTTCTGGTGATGGTTCCTTTGTATTTTAGAATTTAAGTGCCTTTTGTCAGTTAAATTTAACAAAATGTTAGCAATATTTATAAAACATTTGCTTGATCGGGTCGTGTTGTTTGCGTTTGAAACTACAGAATGTTATGTTAAATTTCAGCTAAAGGCTTAAAAAATTCTCTTAGCTAAGGTAAAGACATTTCAGTGAGTTGATGGTAATTTAAGTTTAAATTACCAATTCCAAATACAGGATTGTAAAACTACTTTCCAGATTCTAGGGCTCCACAAACATTTAAATGATAAAGTGCATTAAATAGAAAGTGTTGTAGGCTCTTGTCAAGACCCTTATTCTTTTGGAAACTCAAGTTCTTTTCTGTTAAAATTTTTGGGATACAGTCTGTATATCATGAGAAAGGAAAGTCAGATTTCAGGGTGGGGATAGAAGTAGTAAAATTAATGCAGATTTTCTGTCTGCACTCACCTGAGGTGCCTGATGTGGGAGGTCGTGTTTAAACATTTCTGATTTTGCTGCTTTCTTTCAGAGGGTTGTCTCCTGCAGAAGCAGAGTTCAATTATCTCAATACAGCACGTACCTTAGAACTTTATGGAGTTGAATTGCACTATGCAAGAGTAAGTTTGGATGAACTAGTGTTGCAATGTAAAAATGTATTCCTCTGAGATGCATGGAAAAATACACTTTGTTTTTTAGCGAGCCTGCCTGGCTTTTACTTACAAGAGAAAATAAAAGAAAAAGAAAATTATTGTATTAGGTGCCTAACTGGGATTTACTGATTGGATATCCACTGTTTCACTGTAGTGAGGGTGTTGCTTAAATTTGTGCTTAGTTATCTGTGTGTTAATCAGGTTGAGTTTTGTTACCTTGAATGCCAGTTCAGTTGGCTACTGGTGAATAAGAAAAATGTGCTTGTTAAGTGTGCATTTGATATTTAAGGATCTATCAGCTTTGAAAATACTTAATTTGATTCCAACTAGAAAGTTGGAATAGAATTTGAAATGTATCCCACCTAACTTCTCACTGTATCTACTGCTATTGCACGTGTTGATAGTTCTGTAGCAGGTGCTTGATTAGAGTGCAAAGATATTTCAAGAAAAATGTGCTATACAAATATGCTTACAATATTGTTTTAGAACCTCTCCTCTCTGTGTTCTGAAATTGCAATTTTCTTTCAGGTAGGAATTGAAGTTGCTGGTTGCTTTTAGTGTAGCAAATGCCAATCCTGCCTATTAGTGCTGCTATTCTTAATAAACCAGAATACTGTTGTATTTATTTCTTCAGAGTTGGTGAAAGACAGATGATCTAACTTGAGAAATTAAAATTTGGTGGTATCTTATAAGGAACTCAGAGCAAACATTTGGGTTTGTCCTAAATAGGAGGACATAATTTAATTTCTTATTTGTCTTATTAAAACACATTTCCTTCTGCATTAATTTGTGTATTTAGAGAGAGATGAGAATGAATATATATGAGGTTTCCAAAGATATTTATATCGTTCTTCAAGTATTTTTCTCTTTTCTTTTAAAGGATCAGAGTAACAATGAAATAATGATTGGAGTGATGTCAGGTGGAATACTAATTTTTAAGAACAGAGTACGAATTAACACCTTTCAGTGGTAAGGACAGATGTTTTTACTTGCTATTTCAAAATATTTTTACCACTCTTAAAAAGACTGAAACATAAGTTGTATCATGTCATGTTGAAATTATTTCTCTTATGTGCTATGGGGAATTTGGGAGTGGGGTTTTGTCCTGGTCTGCATGCTGTGCTGTTAAACAACTTTGAAACTCTAATGAAACTGTAATGAATTTCAATACTCTTTCTCTTCAGGAATTTGTAAGCATACTTTACATTTAATTAACTGTATAGCCTGGGCCAGTGTGATGGTCTAGCTTACAGTCTTTAAAGAGACAGTTGAATTGAAAAATATTAACCTGGAGATTGACTGCTCTTACCTGTTTTGTGACCTATAAATCAATTGTTCTTTGTGTTTGAAATTTAATGTAGTTATGGTACTTGGGAATAACTGAGGTGGGTTATTTGTCAACTCTTCATCTGTAAATAATCATTTTTGTGGTATGATCAAAAAAATATACTGCAGAAAATGCTGTCATTTATTCCCTCTCTTAACTGAAATAATTTTAAAGCTGTTCTGTAGCTTTAAAGATGGAGTTACTCCATTAAATATCCTACCTTATTTATCAGTCTGCTTAAGTTGGGATCCTGTTCTTCATTTATATAAGATCAGGGAAGAACTATGAGAAATCCTGTTTTTTACTGTGACTTCTGTAAGGCTCTTTGGAAGTGCTCTATAGCCTCTGTGGTGCTCTATAGAAGTTATGTCATCTTTCTGGAAATGCCTTTTGTAGTTCTGCAGAAGTAACCTTCCCTTGGTTTCCTTTGCCAGCCTTATTACTTGTGTCATTGAGTTGCTATAGCTGCATTCTGAGTGGGTGAAGTCAGTGATCTAAGATTATCATAACAGACAGTAGTTCACCAGGCACAAAAGCTGTTTGCTACTGATTTTGCTTTTTTTTTTTTTTTTTTTTGGTGCTGATGTGTGCACGATCTTTTCTGCAACCCAGTGAATTTCTGAGATTTTCTGGTTTTCTGTGCTAAGCTTAGTATCAAGGTTTGCTGTAGGATGTTACATATTTTGTGGTTTACCAAGCTGAGAAACAGTGTCATTGGTCAAATTTTAGTCGATTTTTACAGAGAAATAAAAAAGAAAGCTGTATGAAAGTGTTATCTGCAGGCAATACAACTGAACATGGTGAACATTTTACCTGTATACATTTGAAGAAAAATCAGTCTGAGACAATTACAAAGCACGTAAATTTCCAGTCTTCAAGCTTATTGGGTGAATTAAAACTGGATCTTGCAATGATGAACCTGAAACTACTGTAGCAGTCAGTCAGACCTACCCTTGTAATAATGACACATTCTGGGAAAAATATCCTTCATGTGGTAAGAGTTTTGAGCTGTTGGAGCCATTTCTGGGCTAAGGCTGCTTTATAAGTGGAATGCTGTAATAATCAGGAAAGGGTTTTTTCAGTCTGATTTTACTGCTGTAATTTTTGGGAAAACAGGAATAGTAGAAATAAGTTCTGTAAAGCACACTGGTAAATTACTGAGTACATACAATCTAAGTCATAATTAAGCTACACGTCCCTAATGGAAGTTGGAGGTTTCTGTGAGTTCTGCTTCATATTGTTTGCATGCCAGGGTTGCTGATCTAAATTCTTAGTGTGGTTTTTTTGTGTGTATGTAATTACCTAAACAGTTCTTCTTTGTATTCAACCATATCAGCTGACACCAGGGATATTAATTTCTTGCTGTGAAGACTATAGTTACCAACATAATTGGTCTTTACAAGAAAAAATTAAAAAAAAAATCACCCTTCCCCATTTCACCCCGTTAGAGGCTTTCTTTTGCTATGAGTAATAATCTGCAATTCCAGTTTCCACAGTATAGCTCAGTAATAGACCTATTACCCTTTCTTTCTCTCCAGAATCATGCTGCTGCTCTTGTGCCACTAGTACTGATACTTCTTCTTTTTGCTTCCACTTATTCTTGCTCCTATGCAGCTGGAGCTGTGTGATGTCTTCCCAGTGCTTTATGGGTATAGTAGATATTTGGATACCTGTTTTTCAGTACTCCTGAGTTTTGAGACAAGTGAGAGGATAGAAGTGCATGTATGTGGGAGGAAATAAAAATTTAACTGTATTGCTTAGAGAAGAATCAAGTAAAATGTCTTTGCCCTCTCACTCTTTAATTTGATATTATTTCTAAATTGCTCATTATGAACCTTTTGATCATGGGGAGAAATGAAACAGGAGAAAGATAAGTGAGGAATAGGGAAAAACAAAGGACACTGCCTTTTATCCCATGTGTCCTAACTTGATCTTCCTGTATTGTATATAATCTTCCTTTCCCTAGACTTTGCTACCAGGCACAGAGACCTGGGAATCCAAGGAAATTGAAGACCAAAGGAGAAGATCGTGGAGTATGTCAGCCTTTCCTTTGTTACTAGACCACCTGTTCAGCAGTTGGAAATGTGCTTTCCTTAGCCTGTTGTTTGTGGTTGATGTATCTCTGGAAAGCTTTCTTGACTTTTGCATCCAACTGACAACTGCAGTGTCAGTTGCAGCTGCAGTTGTGCTGTGGATTTCCTCGTTTTATTCCTGAATGATTAGGTGGTACTAATTAGGTACACCTAATGATTAGGTGTTCCTCCTTGGTCATCTGATCCTGCCTACACATCTTGTACACTTCCTTCTGTGTTTGACCCAGTCAACAGTTCTGAGTGCATCTTGGCTGGCCTCTTCTCATGCTTGCATGTTTTCCAGCACATCAGGATTGTCCTGGATTGAGAAGATTGTCCTTTAAGACTACCTGTCCTCTGTTCCTGTGACTCAAAGGCAGCTTCTGTAGGATTTTGGCCACCAGAACTCTGAACAAATTGGAGTTCCCTCTCCTGAACCCATGGTCTAGTCTGCTGCATGCCTCCACTTCCTTTAACATCTTTAGCTTTGCCATCTCACAGCTGCTGGAGCCAAGTTTGTCTTTGGCTTCTAAATCTGGACAATCATTTCTTGTGAGTTGGGCTACCAGGAGTATCTTGCCAGGGTGACTGGTCCAGAACCTGTGTCAGAGAGGTCTTGATCAAGAAATTTGCTGGATTGTTCATTGCCTTATCACCCTCCCAAGGGCTGGAATTGCGAAGGCCTTGTGAGAACCAGGACTTGGTATCATGAGACTCCTTCCACATGTTTGAGTACAAGGATGTATTTTATTATTTAGGATGTCTGTGGTGACTGTAGATGGGAAAATCATACCAGGAGAATAATATTGATGCCTGCCTGTTCTTATGATTTTCCTTGGATATGCAGCATTACCAACAATCAGAGAAAGGAGGTATAGGCAGACATGCCTTTTCCTTGGGCTGAGTATGGATATGCTCATTCAGTGCCTAGCAGGGTATTAGCAGTGCATAGGAACTCTCTTATCTGCTGTATTTTTTTGAACTAGCTGGGAATCAGCTTTTCTGAGTCATTTCTTTGTACTTGAATGCTGGCTCTTTTGAGTTGAGTTAGACCTTATTGGCTAATGTTACAGCTTTGAGTCTGTTCCAAATGATTTCAGGCTTAAAAGTCAGCTGACCTCACTCTGTGAGCCTAAATTATAGGATGAGATTAAACCCCATATGTATTATTCTTATTCTCTTTGAGTTTGTAAATCACCAAGGGCAGTAATTCCTTTAGCAGAAAAGGAAACCCCAAAGAGTGAAAGATAGTAAATGTTTTTATAAATGGAATAATTGCTAAGTGAATCTGATATGTTACAAAGTGTATGGAGCTCCATTTTTAGGAAAGGTATATATTAGAATGTTCTTTTAATTGCGCTGTACACCAAAATATTAGAAAAATTAGTAATAACGTGCCTGTTTATTAACTGCAGCCTAAATAGTCTAATTGGGGTTTTTTTCTATTTTCCCCATAGACTGTTAATAATCACTAGTGTATGTTCTATACAGCAAATATAAGACCCATCCTACATTACCCTTAAGCAGTTTTTTGTCACGGGAGGTTCTAAGAAGATTGATGCACTGCCAAGGGAATAATTTGATTTCAGTAGATAAGATGTAACTCTCCTTTAACTTTCAAATCCTTAAGAAACTAACTCTGATAACAAGAATTGGTTAAGAATTTAAAAAAACAAACAAAAACTAACAAATAGGTCAGTTATTGCTGCTTTTTTTTTTTTTTTTAAATTGTTAACTGTTAAACTAATGGCTGGGAAAGAGAAAGGAAGTGGGAAAAGATGTAAATAAGCATAATTTAAACAGTAGTGTTCACAGAGTGTCTTTTTGTTACTGCAGATAAAGACTCTCACAACAAATTGATACATCCCACTTAGGTTCTTGCTCTGACTAATCCCCTGGAGAAAAATGTCTTTATTTGATTTAGTTAAGAAGATAATTTCTATATATAAATTTCTAACTTAGGTGTCTGTTAATGATTTTGCTTCTAATCCTTCCTGGTCTAAAGGGTTTTTTATTCAGCAAGTGATAAATATGCAAGTAGTAATTCCAGTCAATTTGCAGTATTGTATCAGTTGTTCATTTTTCAAGGAACAAAACTTACAATGTTTTTCTTTTTGCCATTTGAACCTCACTTTTTTCTCGACTGAAGTGATACTCCTGTATATCTAATAAAATATGTGGACTATCCTAATATTACATTTCTTTGAAGAAGTACATCATTAAATTGTGATGAAAATACAGCCTGTCTTTTCCCATTTTGTATAACTGCTATTAGAGTGACCATCCAAAAGAGTCTGGAATTACTGTCAGTCTTTCATACGTTTATAGATAACCTGAAAGGTGAACACTTTCTGTACGCAGATTTTTCCATTTTATGTGATATTGTAAATGGTTTTTTCCTCCTAGCAGTGTGATCATTTTTTTTTAAGGTTGTGAGGCCTGTCTCTGTGCTTACATCTTATCTTAGCTATTTTACTAAAACAAGTTCTGGTTTTATTTAAAGACATGTAAGAACATAGAGAAAGAACATCTTTCAGGGATCAGGTGAAGTTCAAAGGATTTTTTCCTATTCTAAGGGATAATGAAAGCGGCCTCAGAAAAGAGAACATCTGCCGGGAATGGCCTGGGGATAGAAGAGCTCTTTGGGCTTTGCAATGGGGAAAAGATACCAAAATTAGCAACTGCCTTGGGTTTAGGATGTAAACAAGTGAATTTGATGGAGAATGTAAATATACAGCTCATAAATTTCAAATTATACAAACTATTCTATATAATCTTTGATATCTTATTTTTTGTCCTTGGAAATGATATCTGTTCTTTCTAGAAGGTATATTTTCAGTAAGGTGTATTTAAGCCTTTCAGCATGATTCAGTATATGAAATGTTTTAATATTGTGGGGGTTTTTTTCATTTAGGTTGAAGATTGTAAAAATTTCTTTCAAGTGCAAGCAGTTTTTTATTCAACTTAGGAAAGAATTGGTGAGTACTGTCTTAAATTTGATCTGAAAGCAATGCAATTTCTTCTACTGCATGTCTGCATTATACTGACTGATACTATGTTGATTCTTGGTTTTGGCTGCAACTAACAGTCCAGTTTCACCAACATTCTGGCTGTTTCATGTTTCAAATAGACCATTACAATGCTTTGTATGTTTTCCTTTTAATTTGATTTGCCTTATATTGTAGATACTTTCAGTTTTACATTTGTATGCGGGAAATGTAACTTGTTTATATAAAATAAATGTGGAAAAGGTTGAAAGTAAATCAATATTAAATTTAAATTTCCTAAAAACCAGGTACAAAAAAAAAAAATTGAAGGAATGCTTAATGCTGCTTCAGTTGTAAATATGCTTGTAAATTAATGTTTGATAAACATGTTGATTTCTATTATTCAGATTTGGTAATACATGATGACTTTATTACTTATATTTAAACAGAAGCGATAAGAATTCCTTTGTAGTTCTAAATTACATATGGTAAATTTTTATGCCTACTGAATTTCTTGTGGAAAAGGTTGGAGCTGAATGTTTCAGTGCTTGAGGTGTGTGTTTGCTACCCCATGAAGCAGCACAGGACCACTGTACATTTAATTCAGCAAGAAATGGATTGTTCTCTGCCCCTGAGAGTTGAGCTTCCATCACAGAGATAGCACTGGGGAAAGATGGTGGAATTTATTAAAAATATGACTACATGATTAATTTGCCAGATGAGTTAGGAGGTTTTGTGCAATCCTTACATCTAAAAGGATTTACTTGTGAGGGTGGTGAGACACTGGAACAGGTTGTGGATGCTCCAGCCCTGGCAGTGTTCACAGCCAGGCTGAACAACCTGGTCTGGTGGGAGCTGTCCCTGCCCATGGCAGGTGGGTTGGGATTAGATGATCTTTAAGGTCTCTTCCAACCCTTAATGTTCTATGATTCTATGATTTGAAGACCTGAAATGCGGAGTTACAGACTATATATAAAAAGATGACTCTAGGCAGAAATGCATCTTGAGTACTACTGGGCTGTTGCAGGTTTTGAGACAATATGGTTAAACAAGAGAAACACCTGTTCTGCCAGGTCAGGCCAATGTCTGGTGACTGGTACTAGTGCTGAAAACAGGGGTCATACAGGTGTACAACAGGTCTATCTTAAAAGCAGATCCTTTAAAATCATGAAGTGAATGGGAGTGTCTGTCAACAGAAATCGTGCAACGTGAGCAGAAAAGTGATACAGAAAAGGTGGAGGGGGAATGTTGTGTTGGGGTGACACAGCATTTTTGTGAAACCCTGCTGGAGCTGCAGGCTTGTTCTCAAAGGCAGGCTGAGGTCAAATTTTGTCTTGATACCATTGTGTGTAACTTCCATTACAGCTGCAGGAAAGTTGTATTCACATGTGAGATGAATTTGGGGGTTTTTTTTGGAATTCAGAAATTATGAACTGCAGTTGGTTTCTGAATCATAACTTGATGAAAATGCTGTGGTAGCAGAGTTCAGGACCTTGAAGATTAAGATACCTGGATATAAAATAGGATTGGCTACTATGTACTTGAGTGTTTCCTCTATTTTCTGCAGAAAAGAAATCTCCTTACAATAGAAGGTAATACAAAGATAGCTTTCTCATCTTCTTTCTCTGTTGCTTTTTAATACTCTACATATTGTTACTTGCATGAGAATGTAGTTTATATAATTAATGTAATTTCTCTTCTGAGACATCTTATCCAAGCCAACAAATTAAAAAGCCTTGTAGTGTTTTTCTTTAAGCTCTCTGTATCAGATGAAAAGTGGTGGCAAGAACTTAATTTTCATTCATTCCAAGTCATGAATATCCTAAGATCAAAGCTCAAATTTGGCTTCCAAAGAAGTCATACTTAAACTAATTTTTTAATCACAGCTGATATTAAAAATTATTGTTTCCAGAGTTACTTTCCCTGAATAGATTCATAGGATAAGATAAATCTCACCTATATTCAGCTTAAGTTGGGTTAAAAGAACATATTTTCTGTTGTATGATACTTGGCCCACCAAAGCTCATCATTAGATCTGTAATAATCCCACACAAAGGTGCAAAGGCTGAAACATCTTGTGTGAACAGGAAGTATGTTTTAGGATGGATGAAGCTGCACTCTGGTGGTATATTCTTCCTTTTGCTTTTGTTTTTGCTCCCATTAACAATAAAGGGAGCCTAAATGACTCTCTTTAGGCAGCAGAAACTAGGTGAAGTGACTCAGTGATTGCACATTTGGTATGTAAAATATCTCTGGTCTAGTGCTTTGAGTGCATGTTTTAAATCACCTATTTACAGTATGGCAGGGGAAATACATTCATGGTATGCTGATGATGTGTTTCAAACTGGTGTGTAAATATATAACAAAATGTGCATCTGAGAAACTGCATTTATTTGAATGCAGAGCTGAGATGCTGTAGAATATTAAGTTAATGGACTTGGAAAGGAATTTTCCACTGGTTTTATTTTTTCCCAACTGAGCTACATAGACATTTATATAATCCTAAAAAGATATTTTTTCAAATACTGCTAATGAGTGTTGAGAGCTTTTAATTGCAACTGTCCTCAAAAGTGCAAGTGCCTTATCTCGAAATCGCCTTTTAAATTTATTTGCTGACTTGGCATAGCTTAAAGGCATCAACATAAGTAAAGAATTATTTGCCTATTTTGATTAGATTTTATCTGTGTTTAAATAAATCACTTAAATGAAGTGATATGAAGCAGTTGAATGTCACGGTCGTTTTCCAGTGGTAGTATCACACAATCTTGAGTGGAGGCTGGTGGAGCATTCTGACAATCATATGGCTGGAGCATATATCCACTGGAGTAGATTCTTTTTGCCTTTGTTTTTTTATGGGGGAAAAGTATGTCGTATGTAGGACTTCTTCATCCAACATTGGAAGCCCCTGAGCCATTACTTCAATAGCAGGTTTTTCCACCGTATCTTACCTCGTTCTGCCTGCTCTGTATGCTGCTTCCCTTACATGCTTTGAAGCTGTTTTGAGAATAATAAGTAGTTTAGTTTTTCTAGATGTTTCCCTAAATTCCTCTGGTTCTATTTAGTTGCACCCTTGGCTGTAGTAATATCAATAGCCAGCATCAAGCTCTTAATGCCATCCAGGATGTTTTTGTGATCTTGATTCTTCGACAGCCAAAGAAGCTGTTCAGGATTTTCTTTTGCTCTTTTGGAGGCCAGATGTCCAAATTGTAATTAAAAAACTACTTGAGTCTGGAACTAAATGATGTGTGTTTCTGGCTGTAACTGAAACCTGGTTTCAGTGAGTGGCCAACATAACTGATTTTATTCTTTTAATTATAGATTATGTACCTGAAGTTTGTGCTTTGAATTTTGTCTGACTTTTTTTTTTACTGACTTTTAGAAAAAGCTTGGTCTGAAATCATAAGGTGATGCATGGGCTTATCTGCCCAAGTACACAGTCAATCTTATGTAGCCCTGGCATTCATTAGATGCTTACTTGATTGCTGCCTAATCCTATCAGAGTCTGTGTGTTGCCTTTTTTTTGTGAAGAGCAAATATTCCTGGCAGAAGTATCCCTGCTGCTTTTAAGCTTTCACAGGACTTCTGCCCACTATTTCTGGAAGATGTTGGGTGTGGGGAGCATCTGCCATTGTAAAGCCTAAGTTTTTTTGTCTCTCTGAGATGAGGTAGGGAATTTGTGCTTTTTCTGCTGGGATTTTTCCTTGTTTAGCCGAAGTTAAAGGGTCTCATTAGAGAGTAAGTTTTTCAGCCCAGTTTCCTTCCTGAGCAGCAAGAGATCTGCTCTGGAATCACTGTTTCAAGGCAGGCAAAGGTGGGTTTAAGTGAATGGCCCCCCTCAAGGTGCTTACTCAAGTACTGAGCTGTTCTGTGTGAGAGGAGCACCAGTATCCAGTCTGCTTTTTTGTTGGGTTTGCATTTTTAATAATAAGAATCACAAAGATGACTTTGACTTCACTATACCCTTCCTCTATTTTTCTTACTGTAGTTTTGTGGTGGGGCCCAGAGCTTCATTACCAGTATTGCCTCCCAGCTGCTTCACTCTTCCTCTCTGTAGCAAGCAGACTGTTTTCCTCTCTTTAATAAAAACCACAGACAAAATTAGTAAGATGATAATTTTGGATCAGAATCCTGCTGCGACTCTCTGAGGTAGTCTTCTAACACTGATCTCAACAGACATAACCCCCTGAAATGCCTGCATGTCATTATCAGACCACAGAGCATTCTGCATCTTTCTGGAGCCTTGTGCTGTAAAAGCATTCCATGGGCTGCAGGGCTGCAGTATAACTGTCCTGTTACTTTATGTGCTTTCAGCTGAAGTGCCATGGATATTACAAATGTCACTTTGGGGTCTTGTGCTGAGCTCACATTGATTCAAATCTGCTGTTTCCAAGGAATATAGGGGCAATCTTATTCTAAAGCCAGCTGTAGAACCAGATCCTGCACCCCAGAATCATCAGCTAAGATGAATTTCAAGTGCCCAAGTTACATTAGAATATTACAGAACCTTCAAGGGTGAATAGGGGAAGGATGAGTGCACTTAGGGGCCAATATAATATATTTTTCTTTACCTTAAACAATGTTTCCTAGCTGTAATTGAGATGAAGTGTAGGGTTTGAGGATCGGTTCTCCCTGCACTGCAATGAAAGCTTTAAAAGCTATGAATAGAACTATTGTTAAGGTACCTTTAAAGCTCTAGCACACCAAGTTCCTGTGAAAGTGCTGTCTCGCATTACAATTAAGTTGATCTTGCTGCAGCTCCTTCTCATCCTGCCATACCAGCTCCTCCTTCATGCTTCATGTCTGATCTACTGATCAGATAGTGGCATGAGATTCAGATCAGCTCCTTTTCTGGAATACAAACTAGGAAGAACAGCAGGTTATATTTTTTTCCCTAACACATAATTATAATACTTTGAATGACATTAAAATGCATGATCACCAGCTCATATAACTTGTCAAATTTTCTTTTCCAACTGTTTAAAAGGCTGACAGAACATGAAAATTTGCTACATCATGATTACTTGTTGTTAGAATCTAAAATCTAAGCTGTTTCATTTTATACTGGATCCAGATGAAGGCAGTCCATAATTATACATAGTTGCTCTCTTGCAGAATAGTAATCTACCTTGCTTATATTGTTTGACTTATATTGTTGCATAGGTAATGGACTTAACTTCTGTTATCTTGTTTCTGATTTCTAATTTTTAAATGGTTCTGTTCACATGTCTAGAAAATACAGGGAACAGTTGGCAATACTTGGAAATCAAAAACAGAGATATAAGTAATCTCTGTAATTGAATTAAAGTATCAGGATTTAGTTTCTTGAATATAATTTCTTAAATTTCATCAATAAATACTTCGAATTTGCTGTTTGTTTTAAATCCATTTTATTTTGCCCTAAATTTGTTCTGTGGGTGAAAATACAGTGTTGTTTCTGTTCCCAAATACAACACTGGGGGGAAGAATTGCAGGTCTCTCTGCCTTGGTTTCTCAGCATATCTGAAGATGAGCAGACCAGCAAAAGCTTAACTTAGAAAAGGACTTAACTACTAAGTGAAATCAGTTAAGGTGTGCCAAACGTTAGGGAGAATTTAGTACTGTGAAGAGAAAGAAGAATGCTGCTGATGCTCCGGGACCTGCAGAGGTTGTTAGCAAGCTCTCTCAGCAGGCAGAATAGCTTAGCTTGCTTTGCCATTTTGCTTCTTGCATTTCCCAGGAGTCTAATGAACCATTTAGAAGTAGGAACTGTCAGTTGCTCTTGCGATTGATACCTGTTCCCAATCTCCAACTGCCACATGTGCATGACAATTACTCAACTGTAGTTTTGAACAGAGAGGCACATTGTCTTTGAGCTCCCAAATCATGGAATTATTTTCATGTAATTTGGGTTTCTATATAACTAAACAGACTTAACCTTTGAGCAGGCTTTTTAAAAGAAAAAACAACCCAGGAGGACAAAAAAAAAAATTCTTTAAAGAAATTGTAAAGGTACTTTAAAAGGATTTGTTGTAGATAAAGTTAATAGAAAATCAGAGTACTACTTTTAAAAAGCATGATTTAAAGAAAAGTACCCCAAAGCCAACAATATTTATCTTAGTTTCAAAACTAATTCTCACCTGAAGTACATTTTTCTCATTTTTTAGCATGAATCTAGAGAAACATTACTGGGATTCAATATGGTGAATTATCGAGCATGTAAGAATTTGTGGAAAGCTTGTGTAGAGCATCACACGTTCTTCCGTTTGGACAGGCCACTCCCGCCTCAGAAGAACTTCTTTGCACATTATTTCACTTTGGGTTCCAAGTTCCGGTACTGGTAAGTGCTGATTTGCAATTTATGGGACAGAATATGATTGAGTAGGCAGCTCATCCATCAATAAACACAGGGAATGATCTAGAATCTATATTAAAATGTAATTAAAGTAGGTTTTGAATCCTGCAACTGTTCCCTTTCCCTGTTGGCCTAAGTTTCAAATGTCACTGATAATGTCAAGCCATCTTATTTTTTCAGCTAGCTTGAAAATACAGTTATTGTATTATTAGTGCTCATTATTGCACTAGTGCTCTGAGACCATCTTCCAGGCTGCATTTCTCGGCCTGTTCTCCTGCTAGGTTATGTTTATCTTAAAAATGTTGTCTCAAAAGTTCAAAGTCTTTGACCTGGTGTCGAGTCTCAGATACTGCGTGCAGCAGCAACAACAAAACAGACCTAAATAAACAAGAAATACAAATCATTGAAAAGATGCTTGTACAAGTAAAGCCCACTTATCTTCATGTATACAAATAGGAATTAGGTGAAAACAGAGGACATATAGGTTCTGTATCAAAACCAGAACTTTAGAAAATAAGGAGGAAATTAAATCCATAACCTTTAAGGATGAAAATAATCAGCAAAAAGCTTGGAGGTGCACAGAATGACTGTGCAATAACTGTAATCCCTGTAATGCTGAAGTGGGTGGTGTTGGGTTTTGCTGGTTTATACTTTTTATTTAAAAAAAAAAAAAATCTCTTGCTCAGTGACTGAATTAACTGTCTCTGCAAGTAATGCATAATGCCAGTGCTTTAAATCGTGCCTGAAATGGAGAATAACAGAGCCACTACTAATCATCCATCTAGAATGGCAGTAGTGTCTGTGACGTACAAAGGGACATGATGAAAAGCTAGAAAACACAATAACAGGCTATTTCTGTCACACTTGTGAATTGCATAAATGTATAAAGAGGAAAGTAATTCAGTGGCTAACTGTTTATAGCATCTGTTTTTGACTGGCATTCACAGTACCCATTTGAGAAACAGCATTTTATGATCCTGAACAGTGTTTGAGACTTGACTCAATGCTGCTGTAGAAAATTTCAGGGAGCTTTTCCATTTCTGTAAGGATTTTGAATCTGAATTATTTTGGTTACTATTACAGAATAGCTTTTGATGATGACTTTCAACTTAAGTTAACATAAGATGAAAAGGGAAATGGCATAAAAATGAAGAAGGTCATTAAAGTTGCCAAGACAGCCAAAAGGCTGGAATTTCTGCAAGCAGTTCAAGAGCTTGAGAGGCAGTGTAACAGGTGTAACATGGCACACAATGAGAGGTTAAGGGCACTAGGCTTGTTTAATCTGGTGAAGAGGAAGCTAAGGGGGAATTCAGTAGCAGTCCTGAAGTTGCTTCAAGAGTAATGTCAGTACTGATGGACCCCAAGGTGCTGGTAACAGGCAGGTGAGATTTCACCTTGAAGATTCTGGGTGGACATGAGGGAGAGTGTTTGGTTTTTTTAGAGCTGTGTTGTTGGAACAAGTTACCTGGAGTGGCTGTGGGATCTCTCTTTAGTGGAGGCTTTCAAAAGTCCGCTAGACAAAGCCATGGCCAGAGGTGACCTAGTGATAGCAGGAGATTGAACTAGAGACTTAGAGACATTTGTATGATCAAAAGGAGTCAATAAAATACAGAACTGACAGGTCTAGACAGAATTCTGAAAGAATTGGCAACATTAAATTGAGCTATTAAATTGTTACATAAGCTACTTCCATTGGTCTAAAAATACTTCTATGCATCAAATGTTAAATCAAATTTTTGTTTGTGGGGGTTTTTTTGTTTTGTTTTTTTTTAAAAAAAAAGCTTCCAAGAGGGATCTATAAGACTGTTAGTGAGCAAAGGTGGCTTCTGTACACTGTCATTGGATTTTTCAAAGTGATTCTTATAGTATTCTTTACCAAATATTAATGAAAAAACGTGAAGAGTTTTACTGTGTATTAGCATCTCCTTTAACCAGATGGGAAACAAGTAGGTTCCTTCTTCACAATGGAGGAAAGTTACCACTGAAGTGCTACAGGGCTTTGTAGTAAAATCTGAAATCAACAGTAGGTGGTTTTAATGGTGTTACACAACGAGGAGTGAACAGGCAATAAAATAGTAGATAAAGGTCAGTCCCCAAAAAATGCAAAATAAATTACACAGGGAGAGAAAAGAGCAGGAACATCAATTCTCTGAAAACCTTGAATCAATTATTAGTGGCAGCTGTAGAAGGACAAATAGAATGATAGAGTTCTTGGAAAGGAATAGAGGCCAATACAGCCAACTTACTGCTTGTTGGAGTTAAAAATGTGTAACCCGAGCAATTTAGCTGGCAGCAGGTTTGGAAAGAGAAATTCCCTGGAATCACAGCATGGCAGAGGTTTGAGGGCAGCTCTGGACACTGTTGAGTCCAATTCTAACAGGTTCCACTGTAGCATGTTGCCTAGGAGAATATCCAACCAGGTTTTGAATGTCTCCAAGGAGGAAAACTGCACCATGTCTGAGCAAGGTGGTTCAGTGTTAAACTATATACAAAGTAAAAACTTCGTTGTGTTTTGGTGGGTGATGAGGCTGTTGTTTTGTAGCCCAGTCCTTGCTGCCTGCCCCAATTAAGAGATCTCATGTTTGTTTGTGCTGATTGCCTCTTGTCCTGTCCCTTCAGAAGTGTCTGGCTGTATTTTTTACTTTCCCTTTCTGGCATTTGATCCTCCTGAGCCTTTTCTTCCTGAGGCTGAACAGTCCCAGCTCTCTCAGCCTTTTCCCATCCATCAGATGCTGCAGACCCTTAATTGTCTTTCAGGCCCTTTGCTTGACTTGCAGAGCTCTGGAACTTCACCAAGCATTCCAGATGTGCCCTCACCTGTGCTGGGCAAACCTGGTCTCCAGCCAGTTGACACTCAGCCTGTGCATGGAGTTATTCCTCCCCAGTTGCAAGTCTTTGCATTTTCCTTCACTGAATTTCATGAGATCCCAGCTGACCCATTTCAGGTCTTCAACATCCAGTAGTTCTGTACTATGAGCATGGAAATAGCTGATTCTTTGGTTTTGTAATTTAAATATCCCTGTAGGAGACTCTGTTCTTGTTCTGAAGTTATTAATGGGGAAGTGGCTACAAAAGCAAATATTGCTGGTATATTGTCCCCAGTTCTTAAGTGCTGATAGATACTCAAAAATTGTAATTTTTTTCTAGAAGAGAAATTTTGAAATATTTTAAAGAATCTTTGATTGGACACAAGACATCTGGACTTATATGAAAAGTCAGCAAGTTCCAAGATCTAAGTTTAGTTTTGTCAAGTTGCGTAGAAGAATACAATCCTGATGTACTTATCATGTAATATTTTTGTGGTATTTTGCTAAACTAAGTAGCAATAAAGTTATTAGCAATTCAGGGAATAGTTTGGGAAGAGTATGGAAGAGATGCTGTAAGTTTTTGACAGTGGCTGTAACAGGAAATATTATTAAGTGGTAAGTGTTGCCCAAAGATCCAAGCAGAGATTTCTTACTGCTTTGGCTAAAAAAGCAAAGAGAAGAGAAAGCTTTTGTTACATCTAAAATTATTTGGAAATAAGACCTACATTTCTACCAAATGCTTTCTAAGGTTATGCTGTACTGAAGCTGGGGCAATTGCTTGAGCATGACTGAAAACATAATTTAGGCATTTTGTTGAGAGGGTTTAATTTTAAACAGGAAATTCTTATTTAATCATGTTGGATTTAGAGGTTTGATTTTGTCTTGCTTTCCAGTGGGAGAACAGAGGTCCAATCTGTGCAGTATGGTAAAGAAAGAGCAAATAAAGACAGGGTATTTGCAAGGTAAGTAATTTACATTCTTTAATATTTCCCCCTTTATATATTTTCAAAACTCAGAATAGCCTTCAGTCTACACAGTTTGTTGTTACATGTATTAGCTCTCTTTGTGCTATTTATGTTACAAAGAATGGTCTCCTGCTGTTAAAATATTCCATTAAAATACTGATGGAGTATTTTAATGGGTATTATCACAGACAAAAATGGGTATTTTTGTCTGTGATAATAACCTGCAACTGTACACATGTATTTCCTTTAGAATAAGTACAGTGAGTCTTACTTGTGAAAACATCTTTATCTCTCGAGTCTCTGTGAGGCTTTTTACTCTGAAAAGTGAGTTGGTCACAGAGTAGTTGGCTAATCAAGAGTATATTTCTTAATTTTATTCCAGGCTCCTGAGGAGTTTAGAGATTACAATAAAAGAGGCAAGACATAAATTCAGTTATTTCTTCAGAAATTATGATGCTGCTTGCCAAAGTAAAACAGCTGCTACATCCACCAAGCAGTTTGCTCTGATCATTAATAGAATCCTTGCGGGGAGGGGGCAGCTCTGTCCTTTTTTTATGCTTCTACTTTTACTGAGATCCAAGATGTCTTTTTGCCCCTTAAGGAGCTCTGGAGTTCAAATTTATGCTTGCAGACTACTAATAGTAAGTCCAGCAACCTTTCCAAGTGCCTGCAGACACTGTTTTTAGGAGCATTGGTGAATTCTGCCTTGATTGCCTTCCCTGTCTCCACCCCTGCTTTCCCCCTATGCATTAGAATATAATTTGGATTTTAGCTCAGTCCATCATAGATAAATAGCTCCATACTAGGTTTGGGGGACAGAAATTCTGTAACATGCTGGTTCAACAAGTAGATTTTATAAAAGCATTTTTTCTGGTTTTTTTTTTTTTTTTACTCTGTTTAATTTACTTTGGGAATGTGAGTGAATTTAGATTTTTGCTTGGAGCAACTTTTGTTCGTACTCAGGAGACTTCAACGCTGTGACAGGTTAGCTTTACTTCACTAAATGACAGCTATGAATCAGTTAAAACTTATTTTTCTTGTTGCACTCTGAACTTAGCAATTCCCCTCAAGTCAGGAGAGGGGAGGAGAGCTGATACTTTGTTTTGAGGAATATTTTTGTAATTTCAGAAACTCTTACACAGTAGATGGCAGTCTTCCCTTCGCAGCAAAACCCAGCAAGTGCTGCTGGGGGTCACTTCTAGTTTTTAGTATATAGTTGGATAAAATTGATGAAGTTTATAAAAGCCATGGCTGGAACTGCTCTTATTTTCATAAATCTTAGGGTTTTTTTAGCTAATAAAATGCTTGGCTCTTCCGTCTTCAGGAGTTTTATTTTCCACTGTTGCTTTTTTATTAAGAAATAGAGCATTTATCCACATATTGTGAGTTTTCTAAGAAATGTTGATGACTGATGTCTGAGGCGCATATATTTATATCAGTGAAATTAAATAATGGTGTATTGTAACAAATACACCTCAAAAGGCTTTTAATAAATCAGCTGCTTCTTCTTCTGTCTTCCTCATGACAGTGTACAATTAATGTATTTTCAGTTTTAAAGACCTTTAATATTTTCAAGAGTGAAAAAAGCTTGAAAAAAAGACATTTCTAGAACACAGTGTTGTTCAAGGAACTTAATCTAAGAACATTAATTCTTTGTCTTCTAAACATTTCATTTCAAGTTGAGGTATTGAGTGGATGTCAGCCCTTCTGTAGTCATATAGAGGATAAATTTTTTTCTAAGATTTTCCAGGTATAATGTGGGTTTTATTCCTGGAACCTGCCTTTCTCTTTTATGGTGTGTCGCTATCAGACAATGGTGTTGAACAGCTTTTTAGCTGTTCAACAAAAGAAGCCCACTGTTTCCCAGGCAGTGGGCTTCTTTTGGTTGCTTTTCAAGGTCTTTCTTGAGAATTATGTGGGCACATAAATTTAAATAATTGCTATTGCTTTTATTATTATTACATAGGAAGATTTATTCAAGATCATTTTAAAAAATGTTTTCAGTGGTTTTTTTGTAGAGTTATCCCAGATTTACTCTTGGATTTCTTAACAATATCTAATGAGAAACTACTTTATTTGAACTAATACTGTCTAAGCAAACCTTTGAATCATTTCATGGTAAGAAAACGAACACAGGGAATTACACTGAGTTTTTAATTGAGTGATCTGTTTGTTCTAAGTTGGGAAATGTTGACTGCCAGAAGTAACGACCAGCTCGTCTGGCCTTTACAGGCTGAGTGGAATGTGGGTGCAGAACACGAGACAGGGAAATAAAATTCTTTAATAGCCATTTAGATAAAACAAGCAATTCCAACCTACAGAAAGCAGGCTTAGCTTTTTGTTCTCAGGATTTTACTTTAAAATTAGCTGAAGTATTTTTTTGTTCCAAATCATAGAAACATTTACATTTAGTCTTTAAAAATGGAATTATACTGCGAAGGATATATTCTGTAATAAATTGTACTATGTTGGTGCCGTTTTCTTAATCTTTGTGCAACATTAAATTCAGCATTCTAAAGACTATTGCTGCAGCTGTTTAGATTTTTTTTTTGGGGGGAGGGGGTTTGGTTTTTTTAAAATCATTTTCATAGCAGCTTGACCTCACTTATTGTAGCATATCCACAATCCATGAAACCTCATAAGAATTCCCAGAAACTTAATAAAAGTAGATAATAAGAGTAAAAAGGGTTCAGTCAAGTCATGAATTGAGAGAATGCTTACAGGACACTACTTTCTCTTTGAGTCCTTGCAAAATATTCTAGGGCTGTTAAGTTATGATGTGCATGGGGGCTGGGAGGAGGGGTTTGAGTGAGTGGGTGTCAGTCATGTGCATCTGCAAACTCCCTATCAGTAAAACGCAGTCTCTGTTTCAGAAAATTCAATCTTGCCTCGACTATGCACTTATTCAGGTCAATTAAATATTTTCTCAGGTGTTTTAAATTTCGTATGTCATTTGTGGGATGTACATTGCAGATTTGGGTATTGTTTGAGTCTCTTGGTTTGCAGCAGTATTTGTCAGTTTTGCTGAGAAATGCATTCCCGGTACTCCTTGTCAAAATACAAAGCAAGGCTGTGGCTTCAGGTTATGTTTCTTTTTGGGACAGTAGTTATTTTTTAAATTCTCACCTGTATTCCCAAACAACACCTCTGTTCTTTCCAAGATTCTACAAGATTTTAGCCCTTCAGCTGCGGGATGCCAGACAAATTCTGTCTTTGAAGGCTTTTCTGTACTGTAGCTGAGCTAATATAATGTCCTGGGGTTTTTCATTGCATTATGTCATTTCATCCTTGCTACTCAGTTTTGGGTGTTTGGGATTGGTGTTTTGGTTGTTTTTTTGGTTTTGTTTTGGTTTTTTTTTTGGGTTTTTTTTTTTTTTTTTTCGTTTGTTTTGTTTATTTGCTGTAACATTGCAGCTCATAAGACTTGGGGGCAGGTAAAGTTTTCAGTTTCTGTTGCTACTCAAATAGATGGGAGTGCTTCCAACTTTTTTAGGAATGTCTCTGCAGGTACACCAAAATTAAATCTAAGAATTGCTTATTCTGTTAAGAATCAGTACCCTGTGCTGGGTGCAATAGAAGCATCCAGGCTGAGCAGACAGAGGTGGAATTTAGGATTTCAAAATTTGAGTGTTTTAGTCTTTTTGAGTGTTTTAATCTTAGTTCCCTTCTCCCATCTCCTCAGCTGCACTCTGGCATGAGAAAATTATTTTAATATTGTTAGAAGTCAGGGATACAGGACAAATTACACAACAAATCTTAAATGTTAATTAAATAAAACAACTTATTTTTAAGTTTAGAAGCGTTGTCAAGAGAACTAAAATCAAAAAGCCACAGCACTAAGATGTTCAGTTCTGCAGTGTGGTAATTTTTTCTTTGAAATGTCTGCAGAGACAGGAAATTGGGGCAATAAACATGAGTGGGTGGGGACTCTGAGGTTAAAGCTGTTAATAAAATAATTGAAACGAAGCTTTGGTGATGAACTCTGCAGCTGTTTATCATGGTGGTAAGGTATCAATTCTGAAAGATCAGACCCTATCCACAGTAAAAGGTGAGTGGTTTTTTGACATTGGATGTTTTCATAGGGAAGAAGGTAATGCTTTACGCATTTTGGAGTTGTGTTCATTTGTTGTACAGATTGAGGAAGTTTACATAAACATAGTTACAGACTGACTTAAGATACAAAGCAGTGGGGGTTTTTGAAGAAGTCAAAAATATAATTTTTGGATTTTTTCCCCCCACTCTGTATGCTCCTGTGTCTCTCATTGTAATTTATCTAGTTTCACACTGGCAAGGATTGTGCACTTTTACTGTTGTTGCATGTTAAATAAAGGAAAGCCCCCCCCCCCATCCCCAGCTCTCCTACATTCCATTTGTTGCCTTTTCACTGAAGGTAAATGAGGTTCAGTAGTTGCCTTTACTGTCAGCAAATACTGTATCTGCAGTCCTGTATGTACCTAATTCAGCACTGGTTATATTATGTTTTTCTGGTTTTTTCCCTCAGCCTGCTCTTTGGTTGGTGGTAGAATCCACCCCTTGGCAGAGCTGGCTCTTGGTGCTCATCTCCTGGCTACAATGAGATGATTGGGTGTCAGCAGGGTCCAGCTAATCAGAGCCCTGATCAATAAAAGAATAACAAAAGGCTAGAGTTAGACATGCATTTCAGTTCTGCTGTTTCAGTTTCATGTTTTTTTTATCTGTTCAGAATTGCTCACATTTACATGTTTGTGAAGAAAGATACCTAAATAGTTTGAGTTGCTCACACTTGAAGCAAATTACAGAAATTGGAATTTTGGTTTAATTGATCTGATCCCAAGCAAATTATTTTTCAAATCAAATTAATACTACTTAAATAGAGTGAAGCATGCTAAGAAATTGGATGTGCCCCCCCTGAGGAATTAATATTTTCCCTCTTTTCAAATAGCAATATACTATTAGATTTCCCCCACCCCAGGTGGAATAACACCTGAAATAGTATTAGTTAGAATAGCCCATCTCTCTTAACTGTCTGAAATTTGTCCAGCTGTTACTCAGTAAGACTTTAGAGCAGCAAAGCAAAATGCAATACATGTTTAGAACGGCTTTGTGGGGTAAAAATAAAGATACATCCTCCACAAGCACACCCCCACTCCATTAGTATCAAACAGTTTGACATCTTATTTCTGTATGTGAAGCTTATTCAATATAATATTTGGTTGGTTTTTGTTGTAGACTTTTTTGATCATGTTAAGATGGTAACTTGCATTGAGTTTAAGTTCTCTGAAAAGCAAAAACAGATTTGTAACCAAGTTTCTCGTTTTCAGAGGATGTCGTTTGTGTAGGTCATTCCTTAATTTCTCAAATTTCCTTTCTGGAGTAGCTCTTCCAGTAAACCAGTAATAATGATAATAAAGAGCAGCTACCGTGTGTCACAAGCACAGTGAAGGCCGAAATTATTTTTTGATATGGGTGTATAGAGTACTGTACTGCTCATACAATAATATGTTGTCACCTCATTGTGAAGAGCTGGAGAATTTAGTGATAGAATATGGAGGCAAATGGAAATGAACTTACCATGTCACAAAAGATTGAAGTATCACTGGAACTAGGGAGGGCTGGGTAATGATAGAGGAGAAATGTGAACTACATAGCACCATCAAAGCAGTAGAAGTAAAGTAAAAACCCAAACCCACAAATTATACAGAATATGTATGGATTGTTTAAAAGTATTTTTGTTGTTAGCTGAAGAATCTCAGTTGGAAACAACAAACCACAAAAGTCTGGGTATGTTTAGTTGCAGGATGACTGAACCATCCAATGCAATGTTAAGAAAAAAACAACCACAGATGATTCATTTGATGCTTTTCAGTATAAAAGGGAAATATTATATTTCATGAGAGATTACAAATATGGTTTTATTTGTGCTTAAGAAATAGGTTAAAGAAACAGCAGGAGATTGTAGGCATCCTGGAATGACTGGAGAATGGGAAGAAAAAGTTTTAATATCAAGAAAGGGCAACAAGTAGAAAATAGAATTCTTGTTGTATAAAAGCACTGCTGAGAATGACCTTTAACCTGAAGGACATTTCTGGCACAAAACCAAATGAAGTTCTGTTACCCCTAGAGAAGTTCAAACAGTTAAATAATACTATTGCATCTGCCTAACTAGTGACAAGGCACATTCTGGGAGGAACCGCCTCATCTTGATGGAAATCCCTGATGTCTAAACAAAACTTTGTAACTCTGTTGCCATGTTGTTGATTACCTCAGTTTCAGTTCTTCAAAGTCTTAGGGAGTTTTTTGGCTTGATGTGTTCACTGCTTTATTTTTCCTGAGGTGGCTGAACAGTTGTGTTACTTAGAGGGGGGTTTTTTGCATGGTTATTTGTTCAGTTCCATTCTATATTTTTTAGGTTCAGATCTCTCAATGACTATGCCGTTTGAGTCAGATTGTCCTTGAGACATTAGAAGTTTAGTGAGTTCAGATTCTGTCTTGCCTGTCTCCCTCACAGCCAGCGGTAGTTTATTACTATTTCAATGGCATTCTTTTCTAAGTACAGTAAATGAAGTACAGTAGATGGAGAAAATACAAACTGCCCATGTAAATACAGCTTTGCATTATTACATTTCCTTTCTTACATGTAGTTTGGTTTCCTATGATAGAACATCAGTTTCATTGTGGTGAGTTTTATGTAATTTTCTTCTTACCTCATACAGTTTTTGTTAGTCATTTTACCTTCTTCTTCTAGATCCCCCAGTAAACCCTTGGCACGGAAAGTAATGAGTGGGATGGATTGGGAAGTGGTGAGTAGGAACTCACTGTCTGATGATAGGTTGGAAACCCAGAGCCTCCCGTCACGGTCTCCACCTGGAACCCCAAATCAGTGAGTAGCATCAAATCTTCTCTCCCTACAAGTGACTCTATACCTCTAATGTAAGTGACCTACTTGTGTAATAAAAGGATTCATGTGTTATGTGGACAAATAGCTTCAAAAAAATCTGTGCCAAATGATTCTCTGTAACACTTCGCTTCAGATTCAAAAACAGTTTTTAGCGGTGAGTTTTTAGGTGCTTCTCACTTGACCTATTAAAAGTGTAGGATGTATCACACTACCCTAAATTTGAGAGTTTGAGTTTTCTCAAGCACAGTTAAAACTAAGTTATTAATTTGGTTTGAAAAAGACCATGATGATAAATTCTATGTGATATTTTAAAAATAATTTATTTTGTTTAATACCACTTTTTGAAACATTGGAGAAAATTACTTAATTGGAAGTCCTTTCAGGTTTATTCCTCTCAATTTTCTGCCTTTCCTTTCAATGTTCACTCTTTTCACATGATAGAGCCTTCTGTTTTAAGTTAGTGAAAAAACACTCCTGATTTCTTTTGGAAGGTGACCAGTTTTCTCAGTGTGCTGCAACTTGCTGAAGAGGCAGTATTACTCAATTTTGTATTACATAAATAACAAGAGTTTAAGATTCTGCAGCATATTATTCACAAGATTAATGTTGTAAATACCTGTAGCATTTAAAAATTATTGAAAAATTGTGTAAGATGATGCTTAAAGCATAACAAACCTAATCATGCATATTTAAAAGAATTTTAATATTGTCATGCTAGTTTTCAAATGGGAAAATACTGGATTCCAGAAATGATAAGACTCTCAGTGCAAAGCTGTGATTCTTCTAGGAGAAGGTGCAGGGGAAAAATTGTTCATTTTAATGAATTCAGGTTAAGTTCTGCCATGAACAAAGTCAGGACTTGTCTTCTTAGGAATCCATTTTTCTTCTTGTTGACTGGGCTGCCAGTTTGTTCGTTGGACCGTAACAGTTTCAGGCTTCTTTAATTAAAAGTAAATAAATTTTTTAAATAGCCCTTAGTGTTTAATAAAATGTTTTTGAACACTTAAATTCAATACACATTGGTCTGACAACATCGTTGTTTCAGTAATTTTTGAAATTTTAATAAAACTAAGCGTATGAACATGTGCTTGCACTGAGAGGAAATATTTTTTTAGCGTCCCATTTTAGTGGGTGGTACCAGAAATGTACATTAACAATGACATTCTTGTCACATTGCACTGCTCTGCTTTCCCTCGCAGTCGCAACTCTGCCTTCACTCAAGAAGGAGCCCGGTTGAGACCCTCATCAGTTGGACATTTAGTGGATCATGTGGTTCACACCTCCCCAAGTGAAGTATTTGTAAATCACAGATCTCCATCCTCCACCCAGGCCAACAGCATCATACTGGAATCATCTCCGTAAGTTCTGCTCATACTATGCCACTGTAGCATGCAGGGCTTCTGAGAAGTCAGAAATCTTGGCCTTGAAGAATTTATTGTTAAATGTGGGATCAGGGAGAGCCAGGCAATCTAACAAAAAGGTGGCTGTTATTTAGGGAGTATTAGTACAGGTTTTACTGTGAGAAAGAGCTAGATGTACAGAACTGCAGACCTGCGTCTGACATACTCCAGGTTCAGGATTACAAAACCATCCCCACCAACCCAAGCTGTGGGTTTGCTGTAATTGTGACCATCAGTGTCTGGATGTGGAACCAAAAGCTGGGGTTTTGATAGAATTTAGGAAAAGTTAATTCCCACAAGTTTGGAAATGTTGCTTTTTGTGAAAGCACAGAAGTAAGCTTTACAAACGACATAGTCAAAATACCTTTTTGGCACCCCAGCATTTGGAAATTGCTAGTGTATTTGGTATATTGTTACAGAGTTTATTTTTTTAAAGCTGACACTGTCAGGCTTTTTTTTTTTTTTTTTCCTCACAATTATGCTGAACATTCTTTATACTGCAAGCTTACTTACTATAAGATACAATGGGCAAAATAAGAACTATTACTGTGTATTGGGTCCAGAAGGAAGACAAAAAACCCATTGAGATATTCAAAGATACTGAAATACTCAATAAATTGTGTTCAGAGTACATATTAATTGGGAAAAATATTGCAATGTATACCATTTTATCACTGACACTGTATCCTGTTAGTATAGCTGTACATGTAATGTCAGATATGCTCTCATAATTTTGTATAATAATATCTGTTAGCAGGGAAATTGTGCAATTGGTTTAAAAACCAATTGAGAACTGTAAAACACTACATACCTAAGGACATGTTTATAAACAAACGGTGTATCTCAGGAAAAATTACTCTGGGAAGCTATTTAAACACAGTTTTAAAACCTTGTTTAGACTGAGTGTACTTTCAATTTTAACAACTGTGTGTAATTGTTAGGTGGGAAATAGAATACAAAACTTTTAAAATTTTGTAAAATAGCACATGATGCTTTTTACAATAGGCTACAACAGTTACAAATTGACCCTCAGCTAGTGACTTAACTTCCAGGATTATGTAATTCTAATTTGACCTAGACATGTAAATTCTCTTTCTTTGGTGGACTTTTTAACATATTCACATGTCAAAGGACTCTCAGAACTGGAACAGTCATGAATCTTTTCTCATATTAGAGTTTTGTTGTCCAAAGGCCACACAGGGTCAGGCTGCTTCTGTTCTAAGGCTTCCAACTAAAGTCAGTTATGAGAAACCTTTACTGAATGACTGGATGAGTGATACAGTGAAGAAAGCACAGTTTTTAAATATTCTCTTTTATTCATAGCCTTTAGTTGAAGTTGTACAAGATCTTCCTGAGTGTTCTTAGGATTCGTTTATTTTTAGTACTTGATTTCTTGAGTAAGTCGCCATAAAAATGAGTCTTAGAAAAAGAGGAAGTGGTTTTGTACAGCTCTGGCTGTTCTTTTTCATGTTTTTGCACTTTTTCTGCAGAAAAAGTATCACTCTTCCATCATTAAGTGTTAGGGGCTCAGTTTTTGGGGTTTCTTCCTCTTGTTGGAAGCTTAAAACTAAAATTTAATATCTCAGTTTACATCTCTAGTATAAGATACCTTAAAGAATGAGGACGTTGACTTTCAAAAATATATGAACCCCATTAAGGTCTTTTGAAGGTTTAAGGTGATGTTATTGATTCAAGATTTGCTGTTTATGAAGTAAAATAGTAGACAAGAACTTCATATTAGCTATATAATTTTAAACTATACTGTTCTACAGTCCAAAAAGCAATTTCTTAACCAATTTGACCTTTCTGGCTGAAAAGGTTTTAGTAGTCCATGTGCTAATTTGTCAGAAACTTTTATTTATTAATCAGATTTATGTGTGTGAAAAAGAGGGGCTAACCTGACTGGCAATTGTTTAGTGATCTTTTTGAGTTTGGAATCAACATAGCAAAAGAAATTAACAGTTTCCATGCAGTTCAGAAGGATATTATAGCTTAGCTAATATACCCTTTAATTGAACATCTTTTCTCCATCTGCACGTCCTATTCAACACTAAATTGAGAGTGCTTGTAGTTCCCTGAGGTAATTATAACCTCATACTCCAAAAGCACGTGAAAAATTTTTAGTTTAATAAATTTATGGGGGTGAGTATGGAATTTTGGCTAAATACATTAAAAAGATCAGACCGGATATCTGTAACAAAAATACCCAAAGCTTGCCAGTGCCAGGGTTTGTGTGTTATTTTATTATTATGTAAATTGCTGAATTCAGTAACAGAGAGCTGCTTTGCCTGCAAAATAGGCTGCTTTCACTGCCATTGTCTGAGCATTCATAAGGAAATTCAAAGCTGACTGGGCAAATATAAAGCAGTGAAGTTTATGCCCAAGGCTTGATTGTTAGTTCTCACAATTCATTATGCTAATATATTACAGTACTTGCATTGCTGCTTGTAAAATGCTCATTTAAGTAACTTTTCAGATCTTTTCTGTAAGTTTGTGTGTTCGGTCGGAATTTATTTGTGTTTGTTGACATGTATGTACAGACATCCAGTCAAACATAAGATCCATCTTCTGCTTTTATCAGAGTAACTTCTTTTGTGCTTCTGTTCATGTTTTCTGTTCCTTTTTTTCTTTCGTTTAAAACTCTCAGGAGTAATTGTTTTCAGGAAAATACATAACTTAAAAGACTGAGTAATCTGTGCTGGCCAGACTTGAATGAATGCATAGGCAGCTAAAAATCTCTGGGTGACCTTTTTAAGTCTAAATAGTGTATGGCTGCCTTGCAGATTTGTTTTTCAATTGTTGACAATCATCATATTTTTCTCTCCACAAAAATGAATTTAGAAAAGCTGCTTATCTTGAAAAATGAAATGTGCTTTTTTGTGTTACTTGCACTGAAAAGTGTTAAGAAATACTATTTTTCTTCCTAACTGTGTTTTGAACATGAGGTTCTTCAGACATCAGACTGAATAATTAGTACATTTTTTTTCTTTTAACACTTCATGAAAGAAATATTTTCTGAAAGTTGAAATAAAGCAGAAAAATAGAGAAAAATATTGTTGGGATCTTTTCGAATGTGCTGCTTTCTTTCATACACTGACAAAAATGTTACCAGTTTTGTTTTCTAAGAATATTGACTAATTTTTTTAAACAGAAGCAGAAAATGTTTGGCATTTCAAAATGAAGTGTTCTATTTCCCAGCTTTTTGGAAGAGGTTCATCTTTTTTTTTTTTTTTTTTTTTTTTTTTAATCAGAATACTCAGTTTTACTTAGAGGTTTTTTTGGTTTTTGAACATGTATCTGGGAACTGCCTTTCTTGAATTGCATAAAGCCAGATTATATGGTGTGGAGTTTGATGGGTGCCTTAGATTTTCAGATTTGCAGGAACTTGAAGCCTAGTGCAGTCTCATACTGAGAGTCTTGCCCTGCTAACAGTTTACTGAGGCGAGATTACTAAATACAGGAGAGCTGCTCATGTGGCTACCTGTGCCTTTTGGAGGGAGTTCTGTCATGGGTTACCACTACAGCTTGCTGATAACAAAAGGAGAAGTGTCCTGCTTTTGCCTCTGGCTGAGCCCTTCCCTCCCTGTATGCTGGCCAGCCCTGAGATAAACTAGAGGACCCAGGCTTGTCCAAAAAGTATTTTTGGTTGTTTGCTGTAAGCTGCCTTAGCAAAGGGAGAACACCAGTTCTTCAAGGAAGCAGCCGGCGATGTGGGTGAAAGAACAGGCACCACTATTTTTGGTGGTAGCATTCTCTTTAGATTTAGCTATAACCTCTAAGTTCATTCTCAATGGTTTATGGATCTGGTATCAGTGGGCTGTTATCTGAAATTATGACTTAATAGCACCTTTTAATGGGGAGCCTGTGGAGGACGACATATCCTGCTGGTATTTAGGAACTGGCATTCAAACAAAGTTATGGGAACTGTGAGCTCCCAGCCCTTTTGAGCCTTTCCAAATGTTCTTCTTAATTCTTAAATATAAATCCATATAAAGAAATATGAATCATATATTTATGTAGTACAAATTACGCAGTTAAGCTTTTATTCCAAGAGGACTAACAAAAGGAAATTCTCCATATTATACAAAAACACGGAGAACATTGTTATTAATCTAGAATGGAGCGCTTTCAGATCAGAAGTAGTGGGTTATGCATGCTAAAACCATTTTTTAAAAAGATCAGAGGTAAAAGGTGAACTTGCTAGTTCTGGGTACAGTTACTTGTCAAGAAAAATGCTGCAACCAGGTGCAAACATAGGCTGGCAATATATTCTACTGCACTACATTTTTGAGATTCCAAAAATGCATACAGATAGTCACCTCTCAAACTCTTGGGTTTCTTCTAATGTTTTCACTTTATTTGCAACCCTGAAAGAACTGTCAATATCTCATGATTGTTCCACTTCATTCTTCTATTTTGGTATTTAGATCTCAGGAGACTCCTATAGATGGGCAACCTCCAGCATTACCACCCAAACAATTTAAAAAGACCAGTTGGAACCAAATTCATCACTCACACTCACAACAAGAACTGGAAAACCATATTAATGAAACATTTGATGTTCCTGCATCACCTGAAAAATCCACCGTAAGTTTTTTGATCCAATTGAACCATTCTGCTTTTTATCAGAATGATGGTCCGATTTCACATGAGCTCTGTTCTGAAGCATTTCAGAGCTGCTGTGTTTGTGCATTACCTTGCAGCATTTCTGTTATCCATACTGTCCCTTCACTGGCTCCTGCTGGTTTTGCTCTAGCTGCTGGAGTAGTGCTTTGTCACTTGACAACAAAACACTACATTGGGATGGTTATGCAAACATTTTGAGCATTAGCTTTTCAGCACATGCAGAAATTTCTACCTGGTGTCTTCTTTGAGAAGTCATTTGCCATCAGTTTTAAAGAAGACATTTCAAGTGTTTAATCCAGCTTTAGCTAAAAAGGTAAACCTGAAAATGCCTACCAGCTTCTAGAGTGGTTTTATTAGGAGAAGCTTCTTGCGTCTGTGGTTGCTTTTCTCATCAGAATTTCCAAGAAAGAGACTATCAAGAGGCCTGTGACAGCACTTAAAAAAATGTGAACAAAAGTTCTTTTTCCATAATCAACATGTGTGAGATAAGATAGCCAGTTGATTGTCTGACTGAGGAGAAATCTCCCTGTTCATTTTTGTGATTTTTTTCCTTCCAAAAGTTTTTCAGTTGTTCTAGATTTTATACTGATGTGAACAGTAAATGGGACAAGAATCATGTTGCAGTATGGGAAAACATCCAGATGTAGCAAATACTGTGTAAAGTTTTGTCAACCTCAAGTATTCAAAATTGAGTCACCTCCCCAAATTGATATTTGGAAATGCCTTAGTTTATTTTTTTTTCATCCTGAACTGTAAACCTAGGGTGTTCTCTCAGGCCTTATAACAAAGTTAAGATTCCCATAAAACCCCTGTTTAATTTCATAGCTGGGGTTTTAACAAAAGACTCAAACATGGAAGTTTTAAGTTTTTGAGTGTTTTGGGAATGTTGTAATTTTTTTTTTAAATTTAAATGATGAAACAGAATTTGTAGTAGCTTTGTCTTCAGCCAGTGCTTACCTGAGTCACATTAAAGTTCTGTTCTGTTTTGAAAGATAACTTGATGACTAAAGTAGAGTTTTCCTGCCCTGTATTCAGTTATCTTTACCAAATTCACAGAAATAACTTTCACTTGTTTTTTTTAACTCCTTTTAGTTCTGCAAAACCAACACAGCTGCATGAATGAGATTATTTTTTGTCTGTGCATTGTCAGTGTGATTGTTTGCTGTGCTCCAGTGGGACACATTTATGCAGTCTCGCTGAAGGCAGCACAGTGTTTTAATTGAACATCTAATTTGGTCTGCTGATGACTTTATTTTGAGGATTGCAGAAGAAGGAACATAGCATGACTGAAATTTTTGGAATGTTGTTTTGTTTCAAAATTGCTTTTCTGACCAGAATTCAGGTTCCTGCACTACTGAAGTCTTCTGCTGTTCCATCTCAAACGTTTTAAAGAAAACCCCTCACCATTTTGATTTTATGAAGCTATTGAATTTCCTTTGTCTGTTGCATGTATGGAGAGTGTGTGTAGAAAGGTAGTAGGACACCTTTTGGAATGGCAGCTTTTTACTCCATCTGCAATCCCTAAGTATACAGTCTGAGAACATCAGAAGTACTTGAAAACAGATGTGGTCAGTCCCTTCAGTTAAACAGATTAATGATGGCATGCAGTGCTCTCTGCACATTTTGCATTCTGAACTTCTGCTCAAAATAGCATCTGAAAATGGGAAGTTAACATTTCCTTTCTGACTGGGGAATGCAGTGGCACAAAAGCTACCAAACGCTGCAGGTGAGCGCTTGGTTGATGTTCATTCTGTCTGAACTCCCATGCCAGTGGGCATAGGCTGAAGTGATTGACATATGATCAGGCTTCCTAAGACCCTTCCTTTTCATTAAGATTTCTTGTGCCATTGCTTTCCCAATTTTTTTTACTTTCTCATTACTGTGAATGCATTGGTGAATTTTGTTTTGTTTTTACCAAGATCTGAAGACACTTGCAACAGAATTAACTTCTAATGAGTGGAGTTACGCAGACTTCTTTAACTTAGTGAAACTCCAGGTTCTGAACTTTCTTACATCTGCAAATATTTACTTTTCTAAGTTTGTTTTTTATTTTTCTGAATATGAGTCTTCTGCTTTGCTGTAACTGGTAACATTGAAAACTTTATTGAAAGACATTTCTGTATTCCTTTGCATCCTCACTGCCGGAACTATAGAAATACTAGCTAATGTTCAGTCTGTGAAATAAATATAGATGGGAACCAACTAAAAATCCCTTTAATGGCACTATGCTGGTATTTTTCAGATTTAAAAGGTAGCTAATATTCCTCAGTTTATTGGCATTTCCTTTAACAGTGTTGTTGTGATCAAAATAAAACCAAGAAGAAAGCAGCTAAAATTTTCAGAGTTGAATCAGTGCAGAGCATAGGTCACACCTCATAGTCCACTGGACTGGAAAGAGGGTAAGGGATAAGGAACGAGGATTTCCTTGCTTACTGCTGCTAATAGAAACGAAAGGACGCCTTCAATTATCCTCCTTTTCATTGTGTTACATTTTTATTGCAGCTCTTCACTGTGGTCTTAATTAAAATGAATTTAGGGAATTTCCATTTAGTAGGCTGCTTTTATTAGAGTTTTGAAGCCAGTTAGTCTTTTCTAATGTTCTTTCTTACTTTGAGCTTGCTTTGACAGAACAAAACTGTAACTTAGTTATGTCCAAGACTCTTAAATGTGTAATTTTTCCTTTTTATGCAAACCCACGATATTTGTGTTCTTGCTTGATATTTTCTCAAGTGTCCAGGAGCAATTATTTAATAAGGAAACTGCAGTAATATTAGATACAATATCCTCAAGATGTAACTGTGAACAAAAGATATACTGATATAATATAACTTTTGTCTATTAGCCCAATGGTGGTGTCCCCCATGACAATCTTGTTATGATCAGAATGAAACCAGATGAAAATGGAAGGTTTGGCTTCAACGTAAAGGTAACAGTACATCTATTCCTTTTACATTTATTAAGGGTTTTTTCTGACATTTGAGATTCCTCACTAGTTTAATTTGTTTTTAAAGGGTGGATATGATCAGAAGATGCCGGTAATAGTGTCCAGGGTAGCTCCAGGAACACCTGTAAGTTATCAAAAAAGCAGACTTGGTAGCAATATCTGTGTATCTTGAAGGATGTACTGAAACTGATAAATTATTTCATAGCTGCCTATGAAAATTAGTTTTTGCTATAATATGATCAGAACAAAGCAAATTACTTGCAGTAAGAATTTGATGGGGCTCTATAACATGTTTTTTAAAGTTCTTCAATCCTCAAAATTTTTTTCCTACTGAAACAAAGTTTAATTTCTGAAAATTACAGGGCATTACAGATGCTCAGTATGCACTGGTATTTGAGCTGTGCCATCCTAAAAATACTTCTACTTTATTGCTTTTTTTAGATATAGACATTCAGTAATTTCACATAAATTACATATTGAAAGAGTGTTAAAAATAACTAAAATAGCAAATGTCTTACTTTAGTGACAGATGTAGCTGAGTAAAGCCAAGATGTAGATTAAAAACTAGACATTATGAATCATTCATCAGGTCTGATTGCGTGTTGTTACTGATGTTTAGTGACTATAAGAATGTCTTCAAACTAGGCACAATATTTGTCAATTTATTGCCAGAAATACTGACCTGGTATTCAGCTGACTGGAGTCAGCTCTGTTGATAGGTGTTAGAGTGGGGTTAACCATTTATTTGCCTTTTTTTTTTCTCTTGGAAAGTATTAAAATGTTTGCCAGAATCATTGTTCTTGTATCTTTTTAATTATTACCCCTGAAATATTTAATAATGTGAATAATTTTGGCCTTAAACATTCACTCTGTAGGAAGAAGATAGTTGGTGATGGCTTGTGCTCTTTCTTTGCTGCAACAATGTTTAGACTGTGATTATAATAACAATTTTTAACATCTGATTCCTCTCTCTGAGATTACTGGGAGTTGTGCATTGTTTTTTGCGATTACCGTTGCAGTATTTCAGACCTGAAGCATTTAAGCCTGTGAAATTGATTTGGACATGGTTTTACCATGTTTCTCCCCTCCCTTCAAAGATCAAAACATCCTGCTTTTTAATTTCCTATACAAAGGGTGATTCAAACAGAGGAGCTCTCTGCATCAGCTGAGGGGTAGAGTAACAGCTGCTGAAAGACATGTTACAGTGCCAGTCACCTCCCAGCTGCAAATGGGAATGGCACTGCCTGTGGATTGTGTAACGCTTGGACACAGTGCAGCAGCCATAGCAACAGGGCTGGTAGGATTGGAGAGCCCAAGTATAGTTACTTTAAGTTGTTATTTTAAGGTAAGGACTTGGTAATGGCTTGTGTTACAGATGGTTTTGGTTTTTTCCCCAACCTTGCAGGCTGATCTGTGTGTCCCTCGTTTGAATGAAGGGGACCAGGTTGTACTGATTAACGGCAGGGATATAGCAGAGCATACCCACGACCAAGTTGTAATGTTTATTAAAGCTAGCTGTGAGAGACACTCAGGGGAACTTGTGCTCCTAGTTCGACCCAATGGTGAGTGGCTTGTACATCATAATTAAAAATAAAAATCCCCACCCTGCTCTTATTTTCTAACTTACATTTTGTGTCCTTGCATGGAATGTTTAACCTGTAAGAAGTAACTCCCTTCCCTGAAAAGGAAGTGTGACAATGCAGTGTATTGATCCCATAATCTAAGGAGCTGTGTATAACTAAGTGTTGAAAATGAATAAAAAAGTCAGATGTCCAATATTTTTAATAGAGAGCTAATTTAAATTTTGTTCTCACTCTCATTGATAAAAATGTCCAGAAAGCTATATGAATATTGAACGTATTTCAATAAGGTTATTGTTATTCCCTTAACGAAAATTTAAACCAAACACAAACAAAAAACCTCTCACCAAATAACTAGTGTTTGTGTGACTTTGGAGGTATATACAATATATATTGTATATGTATATATACAATATTCCAACCATACAAAATCCTTCCGTGCATTTTTAAAACAATCCAAAATCACTGGTACACATTTCTACTTGAGGAGTCTTAGTAGAAGTGCTAAAATGCAGTCTAAATAAAAGTTTATGCAATATTTCACAAAATACGCTGTTGGATCATAGCCAGCAGATGGGCACTGGATTTAATTCTGCAGCTCTTAACAATGGTAGAGTTGGAGAGGAAAAAGCAAAATGAAAAATATTGATGCTTAATTGGAACAACTGAAATTACTTTTGCAGAGTACCTCATCCACCTGATAAAAATTTTTCCCTTATTCACTAATTTGCACTCCACACTTACATGTGCTGTCATTCTGTGTGTAAGTTCTCTTGCAGCTTTTGTGTGCTTACTTTTTCAGACAAAATTATGAGTTTTGTTTGCAAATTTTCTAAAACAAACTGTCTTTCCCCTTGTGTGTTGATTATCTTTATATTCTGAATAAGAACATGTGATTTGTAGAAGTAAGGAGTTGCCAGTTTCCTTCTTTGTAGTGATGTAATATAATGTAAAAACCAGGCTTTTGAACAGCATATGCCTGTTATGTGTAACAGAAGATGCACATTATTTCTGAGCTTATAGGCAAGGCACATATAGAGCATTGATAGCTTTATGATGCCATGCATTAAGTGCAATTTTCTCAGGTGGCCTGTACATCTTGCCCTAATTACTGAAGCCTAAAATGAGTTGTAAGTGAATTATAAGTAAAATGTAAATGAAGTTGTAATGATATCAGAGGCATGATGTGAGAATCTGAGATTAGAGAGTTATATCAGACAAGGCAGGGTATAACATGAGTTTTGATGAAAATTCTACCTGTAAGTGATGGGCTTTCACTTAAAATTACTATTACACCAAAGAAAAAAATAATTTTATTGTGGATATTGATCAGTAAAGGCTACCTGTCCTGGCTGATGGGGACTAAAGTCAATGTGCTAATAAATGTGGATTTTTCTACAGGAGAAACGTGGTGTTTTTTCTATTTTAAATAAATGACTTACAGCTAACTTAGTCAAACAGCATCTTCAGTCAGAGCATTCACACCTTTGCTTGTTCTAGCTGTCTATGATGTTGTGGAAGAGAAGCTGGAGAGTGAGCCTGATTTTCAGTACATCCCTGAGAAATCTCCACTTGATGGTGTCCATCAAGATGATAATGCTCTGAGGGAATCCATGATTCAGTTAGCAGAGGGGCTTATCACTGGAACTGTCTTGGCTCAGTTTGATGTAAGTACTTTATTGCCTGGAGCTGGGTGCAAGTTCCAAGTCTCTTGGGATAGCAATTATTTTAAACAGAGCAGATTTCAGTTAAATTTCAGTACAATCAGCATCCTTTAGCAAAACAATTTTCTTACACTCTCAAAAGAAAAATAGCCGAAGAAAAAAATCAATCCTGTATTCTATGTGCAAACTTAAGAATACCTAGTCCTATAGGGTTTTAGTTTTATAAATAGCTTTATTGATTACTTACACTTTTTGTGGTTATGAGGGACATGCTAATAAAATACTTTCATAAAGATGAAGGCTGAAGAAAAATGTGTTCTGTACTCAGGCCTTCATTCCATACCTAAGTTGTTGTAGAAACTGAATGACACTGAGCTGTTGACATTCTATGGTTATTCTCAATGAGGGAAGGTAAAATAACCAATGGAAAATACTGCTCTAATGTTAAAGGTTAATGTAATTGTGTATTTTATACATAGTTGATTTTTATTGACATATTTTAGAACAGTAGTGCATTTTCTGTGGGGCATTAAGCTGCTGATAACCATGGTCTTTCTTCAGCACTTACTTGTGCTGTGGTGATATCCATCTTAAATGCATGAGATCAAATGGCTTAAAGCACAAAACAGTAAGTTTTTAAAACACAGCAGTACAGAATTCCTCATCAAATGGAGAACCTAGCATTATTTTGCAACATATCTTTAAAATATACTTTATATACTATTCTTTAAGAATTTTGAGAAGTTTCCTTTTATGTTTAGAGTAGATTTTTCTAAGTTATTTAAAATTCTGCTTTAATAGAAGTTTTCATTCTCCATAGCAGGTTCAATGTGTAAAAGTTTTTTAAACTGTTTTGTCTTGAACCTGGATTCTTTCACTGATATTTTTTGTAGCACAAGGGTTGTGGCAAGGCATGAAAGGGCAGGAACCTCTCAAAGGCAATTTTGTGCAGGAACAGTGCAAGGTAACCAGGATTTGCTCTACATTTATTGGAATGCAGGACACCTGGGGAAAAAACCCAAAAACTCTAACTGAAACAAGTGTAGGTAGATGCCTATAAGCAACATAATCTGCTTGCCCCAAATGACCAAGTGGGATGTCAATATTAGTGAATTCACTTACCCCTATACAATACTACTTTTTATTCTCTGGATGTGTTCTAATGGAAGCTTGAAATTTAGTGTTCACTTTGTCTTTAAACAAATTTTGGTTACATCTTCATCATTTTCAGTGATCCCAGAGCATAACTAAATTTATAGTGCTTCATTTTTAAAAGTATTTTCATGTTTGTTGAAGCTACTGTTGCTCTGCAACTTATTTTCAAAAAAGCACCTCTTTTTAGAACAAATTCTTTTTAGGCAAATAATATAATAATGAGTCTATTGCATCTATTATGTTCTGACCATCAGCTTTGTCTTTTAGCAATTGTATAGGAAGAAGCCTGGAATGACAATGTCTTGTGCCAGATTACCTCAAAACATTTCCAAAAATAGATACAGAGACATTTCGCCTTGTAAGTATCACTATGTGTATATGTACTCTAAAAGTATTTTACTGTGCTTAGTAAGTAAGTAACATCTTTCCAAAATTTTTTTCAGATGATGCTACACGGGTTATTTTAAAAAGTAATGAAGATTACATCAATGCAAATTATATAAATGTGAGTAGTATTTTTCAGAAGTGCTTCTGACATAAAGTAATTCTACAGTTTTTCGATTAAAAAAATTGATTTAAAAAATGTGTTTTTTATAAATGTAGTTCAGGCTAGAATGGCTACTAAACCTCCAGTCAGGTGATTTGAAATTTCCTGTAGATATATTTACTTCCTAATGTTTTGTGGCACATCTTTTCATAAATGTTAAAGTCTAGCCTCGCATTTAATGTGAAAAAATGCAAACTGAAGCCAGCCCTCCAAAGCAATTAATTCTTCTTTTCTGATTACTTTTCTGACAGTTGTGTTCAACAACAGTAAAGTTTAATTTGGCATCAGTTTCTTTTGCGTCTTGTGTTTTTCATTGTTAGTAACAGCAAAATTGCAGCTACTTAGTTCAATGAAAAAACCCCAGATATTAAATTCTGAGATCTGTGTCTTAAAAGCTAGTGTCAAAAACACACAGAGTAAGAAATATTTGCATCTGAATTATTTGCCAACTGCTCTGTCCCTTCTTTTTTCAACCATTAATCTTCATTATGGCAACTGCATGACTGTCAGTTCATATGTAAAGTGTATTTGAATATTTGTAGTAATTCTGCATGTGAAACACTTAAAGAATTTTTATCTGTACCATTTCATATTTGCTAGCCTTTAAGAAATAGAATTAATGTCAGGGATGCTTTTTTAAAAATTAGTTACTAAACTGTAAATGTCTGATGCCTGACTTCCATTTGCTGTAGGAATTGAAATAATGACTTTGTCTTCTCCTAGATGGAAATCCCTTCTTCCACAATAATAAACCAATACATTGCTTGTCAAGGTCCATTACCGAACACTTGTCCTGATTTTTGGCAGATGACTTGGGAGCAAGGATCTTCTATGGTTGTAATGTTAACAACTCAAGTAGAACGGGGCAGAGTAAGTAAAACATTTCCTTAAATGCCACTTCCATAATCTTCTAAAAAACTGTTAGTGATTAGCCTTTAAAAGATTAGAGCAGTATATTATGATGGCATATAATACGAAAATGGGATAGAAGAAAGTAGTTTTAAACTAGAGGAGTGTAGGGATAGTAGATATAGGGAAGAAATTTTTACCATGTGGGTGGTGAAATAATGGCACAAGTTGCCCAGAGAGGTAGTGAATGTCCATCTCTGGAAACATTGAAGATCATGTTGGATGGGGCTCAGAGCAACTCAAGCTAGCTGGAGATGTCCCTGCACATAGCAGGGGGTTGGACAGCATGGACTTTCAAGGTTCCTTCCAACCAGAACTGTTCTATCACTCTGTAACTGTTTTTCATAAGAGCAGTGAATTTCTGTTCTTTTGTAATGATGAGTCTTAGACTTTAAACCTTTTGGTGTTGTTAATGCAGCTAATATTTAAACTTTGTTCAGTCCTGAAATGCACTTAACTCTTCGTGTATTTCCTAAAATACTTTTTCTGCTTTGTGTGATTGTTTATTATAAAGTAAAAAGCATCTAGAATTTACCTTCATAGATTTTTTTTCTCTAAACTTCAGATGAAGGAACTTCAACAAGTTGCATCAGTTTTTATAGTGTATTTCTTTGATATGTAGTGAGATTAATTTTTAAGGCAGCCTAACATAGCTTTGTAGTGTTAATATCCCATGCTGTCTTATCAAGGATTTTCTTAAAACTTGAACTGTAAAATGTTATTCTGTGGCTATAAAGATTTGTTTAATTGTGTGAAATAATCATTGCCCTTTAATTTGTATATAAAATGTGTTAAAATAGAATACTAGTAATAGAGTAATTAGAGATCAAATTAGTAAAAATAATTGTGTATGGTGTTGTAAAAGGCCTCAGGTGTGTTTTGTGGCTTGTATGGTTTTGATTTAAGTTGTAGTTTCTGCTTAATGGCTTTGGATTTTATGCAGTTTTATCCTTTTGGAGATAGGCAAAACAATCAAGTACGGTCATAGACAGAGTGTAATTGCAGAGTTCTGTGGTTTAGTCTGGAGCATTCACAGTAGCACTGGCTGATTAAGTGTGTGAACAGAAATGACTGTCTGAATAATAGTGTAGTGGAATTCCTCCATATCAGGATTTGTTTTGAAGATGGATTTACAGTGGGTTGTGGCTGTTCTAATCAACTTGGACTGTAGTTCAGCTGTCTATCTATAGTCTGACTTTTTAATAACCCTGTATTTGCTGTAAGGTCAGGACTCTAAATAGAATTAAAATAATTGAAGGGAAGTTGCAGTGTTTTTAAACGATTTTTAGTGACTCAATGTTTGCATGATGCTGCCTGCTCCCAAATAAACAGGATTAGAGGGAATTTCAGTACAAGTGCCCTTTTACTTCTGAGTTTTCTTTGCAGATCTGCTAAGAACAGATTTGCAATAGCAGTTCTCTGAGGTTCCCCCACCCCTTCAATAATGATATTTGTGGAGCTCTTTGGAGAGCTGCTTAATAATGAAATAAAAGGACTTATCTGTCTTATACCCATAGGCAGACTCCCTGCTCTAAAGCTGATCATGAGGCTTCTGACATCACTATCCCACTGCATGCCGGGATGTCTCAGTGGAGCAGGAAGTCTGCAAATCTGGCTGCTCTTAAAGATTCGCCAGGTGGGTTGGAATGCAAAAGTACACTTGAGCTGAAATGACCTCTATAATTAGGCATTTAAACCACATATCAGAGAATTGTAGTGTTTGAAGTTTTCATTAGTGCTTGAGGACTTGATTGGGAGTCTTTGAAGTTTACCATCTTCATCCCCCTATTTTCTGCATTGGGTTAGCAACTTTTTTGTTGCATATTTCCTTTTTTGTTTGTTCTTTTCCCATATAAATATACTTTGAGAAGATCAGATTAGGATTTTGGAGGTCAGAAATGTTTATCAAGCAGCATCTTTGTCACTCAAGGGTTAAAATGGAATATTTATAGATAAACTCTTAAAAAAATTTTAGTGGGAGTTAAAGGCATCCATCCTCAGTCAAACTGCAAGAGCTGGTGCATGTGTCCTCTTGGAAAGAGAAGCAGGAAATCTCTGTTATACCTTATTTTATAAACAGTAACAAAGTCTCTTTGGTAAGTAAATAAATAGCAATTACAAAATGATCAAAATAATCTGTAACAAACAAAGGTATAAAAACTAGAGAAAATGAAAATAATACTCTGAATTTAAACACAGGCATCTTTAAAAATGTGTTGACCTTAGGTTAAATGCCATCAGTACTGGCCAGAGCCATCAGGAAGCTCATCATATGGGAATTTTCAGATTACCTGCCATTCAGAAGAAGGAAATCCTGCTTATGTCTTTCGAGAAATGACATTGACTAATCTGGAGGTAAAATCTTAATATATTTTCATGTATCAATCTGCAGAATCCTTGGATACTACCTAAAACATATGTAGATTTTCTTTTCAACTTGGTAGCATATCCATGTAAATAGACCTTTTTATTTCTAGAACCCTCTAGAAAACTGCTCATTGTCCTGTACTTTCCTAGGAGAAATTCTGTCCACAGAATTATAACCTTTCATAAGCAAAAATATCACAGAGATTCATTTTTCATATAGGTATTAATTGGATCACATGAAGGATATATTATTTATTCTAAAAGTTTTTACTGGTGTCTTTCATAACCTGGCCAAAGAAAAAGCAGAATAAAAAAAGAAGTTGAGAAACTTGTTATTCCCTTGATGTTGTCAGAACATGAGACATTAGAGGGGTTTCATCATCTCAACTGAAAGTCTCTGTAGAGGCAAACAGTTCTTAATAATTCCATCTTGAACAATATGTGCAAGAAGATGGAAGATAAATCCTGCTGACAGAAAGATGAATCTGGAGTGGTGACTACACGTAAACAAGGACCTTTTTGAATATGCATTGCATGATTTTCAGGGCATGTGTAGTTTTTAAAGCCTCCCCAGCCAGCATTTCAATTTCAGAAATGTTTGGAAATGAGAATCTGGAATTCGGTTCATATACTTATTTCTCACTGCTTGAGTTACTGGTTGAGAAGCCAGTTTTATAGAGCTGCCTTTTAGTCAGTTTGCAGTTAAAATTCCTGCCCCGTGTCCTGTTGAGACAGTTGCTTATCCTCTATCAGCCATGGAATCTCTGTAAATGATTCAGTGCCTAAAGGCTGTTTAAAATGCAGAAGCTCCTCTTCTTTTGTAATTCGACTCCAGTTGCCAGGGCTGTCCCCTCCCCTAACCAGAGGTCGATTGATTATTTTTGTGATACCAGAGCAAGGGCCTCAGGCAGTGGAAAACAAAGTCATTGTGCCTTGTAGGTATAGGGGCTGCAGATCAAGCCAAAACACTGCTGCTGTTCACATGGGTCTGATGGAAAGCTTTTATTTCTGATCTCTCCTCCCTAACCCACTTCTGTCATTTGATCTAGAAAGATGCTATCTTGTTCTGTTAAATTTGGTTTGCTAAGAATATGACCACCTTCTTGTACATCTAGTGTTCAGTTAGATTGCTTGAAGTGCTTTGCTATTATATGGTCTGTAACTTTTTTCACCTGTTGAACATGTAAGCATTTGTGGATTTCCTTTTTTCCTTTTAAGCCAAAAAAAAAAAAAAAAAAAAAGTAATACCAAAATCCAGGATGATGATGGTTAACACTAATAAAGCACTGCTAGCTGCCTGAAGCCACTTTAATTATGGGTAAAAGTTGCTATAAATGTACTATTGAATTTTTATTAGTATTTTTGGCACTTTTTTTTTAAATGGGACTTGAATTATCCTTGATTAAATTTCATGTTTCTGATTAGAAAGAGGAAAGCCGCCAGCTGACCCAAATCCAGTACATAGCATGGCCTGATCATGGGGTTCCTGATGATTCCAGTGATTTCCTCGATTTTGTGTGTCTTGTGAGAAAGAAGAGGGCTGGCAGAGAAGAACCTGTTGTTGTTCACTGCAGGTATCAAGTTTTTTCCAATTTTATTAAATCATCAAAGTGAACTTTTTATCATCAAATAGCTGTTCTGTGCTTTGTTATTGAAATACATATTTAATAGTATCAGCTTTGGGGATAGCAGGAAAAACCAACATTGAAATAAAACAAATATTTAATGTGGTAATCACATTTCAATAAGCAAAATTTTGAGTAGCAACATGCGTTGATCCGTGCATTTTGCTGGGATGTTTTGTTTGTTTTGTTTGCAATTTAAATGCTTGTGGTAACCATCATAATTCAGGGAAATGACAAAAGACACTTGGTTACCATGAGGAATAGGTTCCTGTTCTACAAAGCTCTGGAATAGCTGTGTAAATGATCCATAGTGGAAAATGTGAGTGGTTTATTAAAAGATCAATTAAAAGACATTTTCTCTCAAGTCTGCAGTCTTACACTACATGGTATTTTGATACATACATTAAGATTAGACATTTTTCTCAATAATTTACCTTTGTCATGAATTATAATAACTGTTGTTTAGATCTTTACATACACAAATGCGTCTTTTCTTTTTCTTGTGCAATACTTTTTAATAGCATTCTCCATTCCTGTAGTGAATTTCAAGATCTTAATCATTTTAAAATACCTAATTAGCCAACTAGAATAGTGCCATTTGTTTTCAAATGAACATGTGCTATCACAATTTTTGGGGAACAGTTCTGTGAATAATATTTGACTTCTCAGTTCTGAATACTCCCCAGAGAATCAATGTTCCTGAGTCAGGCATATATTGTTCTTTTCAGAGAGAAGCTGAGAATTGTAAGGGATAAAATAAAGACTACATGTAAACTAGACATTTATTGAAGGAGGTAAAAGAAAAATGCACCTTGTGTATCAGAAATTGTACTTCATTAGTTCTGCTCTCAAGTTCTGTTTTAGGCAGTTCAGGGTGAATCTTACTGACTAGGGAAACTAGGGAAATCAGAATGCCAGTGTCTTAACTGATACTGCTTCACAGCTTCCATTATTGATACACTTTTGGTTAATATGGTTATGAAAAGATGGTGAAGATGGCAGCCAAATACACCCTCTATGATACAAAGTATGCAAATCTGCAGAAACACTGGAAAAACAACATTGGAGAGTAGGAACAGTTTGATTCATCTCAAGGAGGCACCAGTTCAGCTTCAAGGTGATAACTTCAATGTGTAATTGAAGCTAGTGTGAAAAATTTGTTTCACAGAAGATAAGAGATGGATTATCACAGTTGAACATAATTTACTTAATTGGCCCAACTTGGTGGCTGTTGGGAGGTATAACCAAATTCCAGCAGGGAGCCAAGCAGAAGGAGCCCAGGTGTTCCTCCATATGGTGTGTGCACTCTATTTTTAACATCTCTTCAGTATAACAAGACAGGGCATTAGTGCAACAAAATTTGTTTTCAGCTTTAGTGTGAGGAATCCAAGTAGCTAAGAGAAAATTACTTTATTTTGTACAATAATAATTTAAAAACAAAATGGTTCAAATCCATAGAGATTATAAAACAACAACAAAGACTTTAAGGAGTTGGACTGGTTTTTGTTTTATTGAGCTGCATAAACCACTCGTTTCTGATGTTGTGTCATGTGGTTATTTTTATCTTTACAAGGGCTTACTAATTTTGTTGAACAGTTTCTAATTCTTGTTCTAGATGAGATGGGGAACCACCCATCCTGTCCATGCCCTTCATGATTTTCATGCCCTGTCTCAGTGTTCTACTCCATCAGTCAGTGATTTCTTTTTCTCTGGAGAGTCCTATCCTACCTTATGTTTCTCATAGGAAAATTATCACATTTTCCATTGTTGTTGTCCTCTGAATCTTTTGAAATTGCAGAATGAGTAATTAGGTTCTTTGACAGTTACTGTTTGTTCCTGCTTGGATTTGATAAAGCATTCTGCATTTAAGTTCTATATGTATAAATTCTAGAAATATGAAATACTACTGAATCATTTTATATAACCAGCATATTTACATCTGTCTTAAAATTCTGATGACATCACTGAAATATAGAGTAGCTTTAATGCCACCTCCTGGACAGATTTAAATAGTAGTTTAGCCAGACTTAATTTGAAGTAACTCTTTAAAATCAGAACAAGTAACTTTCAAAGTTTGAAATGTTTATATTAATCACTTCAGCTCCAATTACTTTGATTAATTGTATGGGTTGGGATAATGCTGGCATTTCAAAATATGTATTTGGCCCTATATTCCAATGTGGGGAAACATTTGTTTTCTATTTCAAAAGTGCAACATTAATTGAAAAATTTGAAACTGTTCATTGAATTCAAGATTAAATATTCAGTCTTTAAGGCTAGCTACTTCTGGAAAGGCATATGTGTATATAAAACAAGGTAGATGAATCTTTAGATTTGTTTTATTTTTAAGGGAAAAATTTGTCTTTAAGCTCTCTTGATAATTTTGCCATTTTGAGATATGGTTATGGTACTTCCTTGTCTTGAAAGGGATTGCTATTATGTATTTCTTTTCAATCTGTACAATCTAGATGTATATTGTACTTTTTACTAGCAAGAAAACAATCCTTATTGTCACTACAGAGATTTCTAGTAATTATTCTTTTCCTTACTTGGAAATAGGAAGGTGTTTATCACTTGAAGGACATGAATATGATTTTATTGGCCCAACATGCCAGAAATCATCATTTCAATAATGGTCAAACTGACCCAACGTGTCCAGCATATGCTCGTGTCTTGTTACCCTCTAGATGTTAGTGTGCTTTATAATGGAATCTTAACAAACATCTCTGTAAGTTCTGCTCAGGGAATGGCTGCGTGAGGCCGTTCCTCTCCCAGGGAGCGGCAGTTCGGTTCTGATGGGTTTTGCTCTGTTCAGGTGGGACAGAGGCTGCTTCCAGACACAGACACAACCAGTCCAGTCCCTGCCAACAGTATGGGAGTCATAATGATCAACCCAGAGAATCCAGGAGAAGGAAGGTCTTCAATTATGAACTGTACTCCAGACATTTGATTTCATTTTCCACTTTGTTTTGTTGTTGCTTTTCCAGTGCTGGGATTGGACGGACAGGGGTTCTGATCACGATGGAGACAGCGATGTGTCTCATTGAGTGCAATCAGCCTGTTTATCCTCTAGATATTGTAAGAACCATGAGAGATCAAAGAGCCATGATGATCCAAACACCTGTGAGTATCATCCCTGCTGGTCTGTGTTGCAGAATAATAATTTCCTATGATCCAATCATATTGGATGGATTTTTAATGTACTTGTTGATCATATTGCGGAGATCACCGTTACCCAGCTACAGCTGTAGCCCTGGCTCCCTGCAAAAATAAATACCTAAGGCTATTGGAAAGGAGCAATTCCTTAAATTTCTACAGAAAAAAATCTTGAAAAAAAGCAGCAGCTGTTTCAGGGATACCCGACAAATAATGACAAAAAGGGTCGATTTTCAACCATGTAAAAATCGCTCAGAGAAGAAAGTGGGAACCTAATTGCAGGTGTTTAGAATGGGAGTAATATAAAAGATAAACACAGAAAGAACCAAGACATGCAAGAAAAAACTTCAGTGATGAAATTCAGTGATTTTATGTTGCCTTAATTGTAATGGAAACAAGCCTTAACTACTCCCTGTAATGACTTAAAGGGAAATAATCAGAGAAATATTATTTGTAAAAATCAGTGTAATTAAATCTATGCAAGATGCATCAGAGCAATCATAAGTACACTTAGTCTAAGAAAAGTAACATACTAAAGGATTATTTTGGGGCTTTCATGGCATTTGATATACCTTAAGATACCAGAATTTTTCATGTTTGGGTTTCGTGAGGTAATTCATGTATTATATTTCAGATTTCCAAGAGTTTTAGAACAGATTTAGAACCTTGTTATTGTATCAGTCAGGTATTGCTTATCTCTAAGAGCAGTTTGTGTTTACCTTTTTTTAGAAAGTACCTAAAAAGGGTGAAAAGGTTGAGATGTGTTGTTTTTCAGAAAGGAAAAAAAAAAAGCTTGCATTTTTGCTTCTTCCAAACTTTTGATAGTTCTAAGATTTTTTATTTTTTGAAAGGGTAGTCATGAGTAATTGATGTAGCTTTACACAGTATACAGCATTTAGAGAGCATCTTGAAGAAGAAAAGGCACTAGATCCAGTATCAAATCACAATTACTTGAAGGTAGTTACCTGCTGTAGTAATTTTCATGTCCCTGCTGCTGTTCCTCTAACAAAATTTGAATACAACTTTTTTGTTCTTCAGAGAGTTTTAAGGCTGACAGAAAGTATGTATGTGTCTCCATTTCTAGGTCATCATTCAGTGCTGCTGAATTCATGTTCCAGTACTCACATTTCACTAAAAAGTAGTTATGTTCAGGTAGCACAGGTAGGATGAGAAAGGTGATGATACATGAAAAAGAGCAAAGGATGGCTCTTGCTGTTTGTAATAGCTCTCCAGGATGGATAGCTGTCTCTCTATCATGTGCAGAGAGGAAGAAAGTGTTGTTAGTAAAGGTAGGAGTTGCAGTGGGTGAGGGTTTAAACTGCATTTTTTCAGTGTGTGCTCAATATCGTCTGGTCTCCACATTTTTCTTAGAAAACAAAAAATTTCAAGGTTCAGTGAAAAGCAGCTGTTTAGTGCATCAGAGGGAGACGGTCTAATGACGGAATTGGGTTTTTTGAGGTGGCATGAACATCAGCCGTTCCCGTTCCTCCTTGGGCAGCCTGGAGCTGGGCTCGTGTCCCGAGGGAGCGCTCGCTGTCCGCAGGGGGGCGCTGGGGACAAGCGCAGGTTTTACACAAACGGGGAGAAATGAACTCTCTCAGTTACCAGCGACAGGATAGCAAATAATGGTTCTGGTGCTGCATACGTTAATGCTCCCTTTTAGGATCTGACATCACTAACTGCTGCATAGCGAGGGCTGTTCCACAACACTGACAGTGCAGTGTGCTGGAGTTCTAACCAGCACGGACACATTTGTGCAGGATGCAGTGGGAGTTGTGGTGCTTTGCATTTATTTTGGGTTTTTTTCATGATATTCTAATTTGATTACTGTCAGGTTTTTTAACTGCTATTTGTATAAAACAAGCTTAGTCACCTCTGTGTATGCAGATGCTAGCCTTGGATGCATTGAAGAGTTAGACATTATATAACGTTAAGAAACAGGAGATTTGGGTTTTTAAAACATGAAACAGTTTTCTTTTAAATCAAATTCTGACAGGGAGGTGCCAGTAATATGCCTGAGTAAATGTGAGTATGAAAAAGTGCTTTGAAACTATGGCTTCTAAATCCAAGGGTGTGGAAACTTAGGTGGGTGAAATTTCAGCAAGGAAATAAAGAGCAGAAAATTACTAAATAGGTGATGTTGTAATAATAATACCAGGGGTTTGGGTATGACTTTCAGTATATATTTCAAAATTCCATTCATCCTATTCTTCTGTTGAGAAACAAAATGTTCTCATCTAAAGTTCCTTTTGTATTGTGTTTCCTAAACTAACTTGGAAGGACAGTTCCTTGCCTGTCAAGAGAATGGGGGGTGGGGAAATCTTAAAGGTCTTTTCTGTTTCCAAATGACATTTTTCAATTATATTTGTTTCCAATTTACTGAATCTGTTTTCCTTTTCAGAGTCAGTACAGATTTGTATGTGAAGCTATTTTGAAGGTGTATGAAGAAGGATTTATTAAACCTTTACAAGCATCACTGCATAAGTAAAGAGCAAAAAACCTATGATATCAATTGAGGAATCCTGTCCTCTATAATGAACTGGCAGCATTCTTTGTGCCATAATACTGCTTGCAGGAAATGATAGTGAAGTACAGCAAAGAATTGACAAAGGACTTTGAAAACTTCAGCACTGTTGCACTTTACGTTGAAACAAAATCAGTCTCTGAAACTCTTCTAACCTTCATCTCTTTGAAGACTTTATTTTCGTGATTTGCTCCGAACAAACCATAAACTGAAAGAACTAATTGTGTTCAGGGTAATCTACGATATTTCATTGTAGTGCCATATACTGCGCTTCTGGTTGAATTGCTACAAACAAGGCTTGGAATTATTTCACTCTGTTTTGCACCCATGTCTCTTAAAATGAAAAACAAATGAAAAAATACACTAAGCCATGGTCTTTTTCCAGTGCTAGGTTTATTTACTATGTACAGACTCTCACAGTTTTGTTTTTTACAACATTAGCAATATTGCCAATACTAGATAGATACACACTGCCTACTGATGCAGCACACTTTGTCCTACACCCTTACTAGAGACCAGCTGGTTGTTAGAGGAGAGCTGGTGTCTATTAACCCAGCAGTAGCTGCATAATGCCCACTTACCAGCATCTTGTACAAAATAATAACAATAAAAATTTTAAAAAACCAACATATAAATGAACAGCATTTCTTTGGCACAGCTTGTGTGTCATACACTGGTGTATTCTGATTCATGTGACTTCAGATTATGTGATGGGAACTAGTGCATGCATTATGTCTTAACCCCTTAAGTGCCTTGAGACTTACAGTGTACATCCAGTGAAAGGCACTCATGATTCCATGGGGGTGGTATTGTCCTGTCATATTTATCTTAATGGGTTCAGATTTTTTAAATGGCCCTTGGTGCTTGGAATGTGTTACCACAAGGGGTCATGGAAATACCATTCCCTCTTTCCTTATACAAGTACCTGTGTGCTACTCTCTGTAGCAAAAGCACCTCTGCCAACTTAATGAATGAGCATTGTATGCTGCTGTGTTGTAATTATAAGAAAAATCTGACACATTCCTTCCAACTAGTAACTTACTAGCATCTTACTGCAAAATGCTCCTTGGTCATTAGAAGCTGATACCTTGTTTTATCCTTTATGGAGAATAGCAGTTTTACTCGATTAGACATAACTCTTTAATAGCACTGATAATTAAGTTGAACTCACAATCAGATGTGATCTAATTCCATTACTTTCTAACTAACTTGTTAAGTCCTTGTAGTTGATTTCAAGCCATGTTCGTACAGGTCTGCCTTTTCTTTTCTTTGTTTGGAGGGGAGAAGGAAGGAGAACACTACGAAGTTATCCCAGAATTTAATTTTAAATTCATAATGATCCCAGTCACCTTCTGTTATGCTTGTGCAAAATTGTTCTAGTTGGTATGGGTTGCTTCTTATTTAAGTAGGTAGAAGATTTGTAAGAAATGTCTGTCTGATACAGTATCTGAGCTCACTCTAAAGATGCATAAGTATCCCCATTTTTAAATATTTTTCTAGTATAGGAGAAACCAAGTCAGAAGCAAGGTACCCAGTGTAATATATTGTAAGAAAAAACAGTCACTTACTTGACTGCCCTGTGACAGCATAACTTTGTGCCCTCTATTTAAAGGTTTTAATTTATTGTATTGGTTTCCTGAAAATGTTTATCCATTACATTTTGTTGTAAGCTATATATATAGCATAGACGTAAAATGGAAAGTTCTACGCTAAATAATTTTTAACTATTGAAGAATTATATTGTATAATATACTATGTTCTATAGACATTTGAAACAGATCAGCTTTGAACTATTAAATGAAAAGGGATTCAGGCAAAGTGAAATCCTGGCTTATGACTTAGTAATGAACAAGAACCACATGCCAAATGGAAGAGAGAGTTTTAAATATTTTTAGAAAACAAAATAATAGTAGGAGGGCTGTGGCTCTGTTACTTATATTTCTAGATTTGATGCTTAAGGCAATGTTATCCCTCAGTGAAAAATAAATTTTACACGAATATCTAAATCTGAACTGAACTGACAAAGAGTAATATGGTAGCTTTAATCTTAGTTATATTTTAAGCCATTTGCAACAAATAAAAATTCTTTTTTATAATTCTTTAACTTCCATGTGATGAGGTTATTAGCTGAGTTGCTGGTTAGTTAGAAGGTTATATTGAACTCAGCACTTAATGTCAAAAAAGTAGAATAATTCATCCATTATACTAAAACAAATTTTCTTCATGGTTAAGTTGTAAACAAAAATAGCATTTGTCCTGTTATTCTGAGGGAAATCAGGAACAGAGGTTATAGCAGCATTATATAGCATTGGTATTTCACATATTTAAATATTCTTATGTAAAATTGCCATAGCAGTTCGAGTTCAAAAGTCCCATTTATACCACAATTAAGTGTGGGATATGTATTTGTCATCTGTCATTACTGTTTTGATTATAAACACAGGCAAGGATAATAGGTCTCTTCAAAATTTTCCTCTGCACTGACTTGTAGTTTATTAACTAGCTGCACTGGGGAAAAAATTGGAACAAAGTACCTATTCTTAATTAATTGAGCATCAGCGACTCAGTGGCTTTTGGCTTCTCCAAAGCCACGATAAAGGTAACCAAAAACTGCTTGGGAAAGGGAATAGCACTGAAGCCTTCCTGCACCATAAATCAGTCATTTAAATTTTTCTACCTGTTGTGGTATAAATGGCCTTTAAAATATTTTTATATGGCCAAAAAAAGCAAAACTGCTTAATAATTTACTTTGGGTTATGAAGATCTGTATCATCCTTAAGAGTTTTTTAAAGAAGTTTTTGTATGTTTCATGCTGTACAAAACATGAATGTATCTTTCAGACATAATGACTTATAGACCTATATGTGATTGGTGTTATGACTGTTGGATTTTATGAATAATTATTTTCATACCATTTGATTAGGAAAAATGTTGGGTGGGTGTGTGAAAGAGTATGTTTGTAACACTTTCATTATACAAATCCAGTTTAAAAAAAAAAAAAAAAGTAGTAGTTTTCATTGTAAATAAGAGCAATATTATGACAATTTTGTGCCAATGTAAAATGTTAAGATTTTTGGTTTTACTTTTAGGTTCAGATTGAAAACTACCACTACCATCTCTTGTTTAAAATGGATTTGAAGGTGGATTTTTTTTTTTTTTTAGTAGAAAGACATGGGGCTCTAGTGGGGTCTTTAAGTGTTTTTTGGGAGCATTTTTTATTTTTGCTAAATATGAAATAAGATACAGGTATTGCTTAATAAACCACCTACAGATTGTCAGCCAGTCCACTTTGAGAAATACTGCATTAGATATCCCAGGTAGCTGAGAACTGAAAAATTCATTTATCCTGAATTTGGAAGCATTTGGTATTTTCAATCACTTATAGGTGTTAAGCAGTAAAATACTGCTTTTATGCATTTCATTTTTATCTATTCTCTCCCAGTTAGGAAAAGCAGAATGCTTGGGATTTTTTCTCACTAGATTTAATGCTAGCTGACATTTCTTCCATGTTTCTCTGTTAAATCTCAAAAGCTCATATGCCATATAGATAAAGCAATAACACTTCTAGAATATCTCATTACAGTCTGGCACACCATCTAGTAAAGAAAGGGTGAGGAAGCAGTTGGGACATTAAGAAACATGAGGAGTTTGTTGTGGAACTTGTGTAGCTGGCAACTTTCCGTGGAGACCTTCCAAAAAGCTTCGTGGTACCTGTGGAATGGCCAAAATGCAGCAGACGTGCTGCAGCTGCACTGCCCAGGGAAACAGGAAGAAGGGAAGGTCTGGCATAGAGATGTTGGAGCTCCAGGTATGCTGTGGAGCTGAATTATGTGATATTTTTATGCTTATGCAGTGTGTGTGCAGGTGTGTGGGTGATGTTTGATGGCTCAGGGAATTGGCATGAGCATGAAAAGCTCTACAGATCCACCAATTTTCCAAGCAAAAGAAGGTTGTCCAGTACATACACTGTAGTTTTGACTGTGCAGGCAATCAGCAAGCCCCTCAGCCCTGAGGATAAAAGGAGTGATTTGGTTATGGTCCATATGAAAATTTTGCATGTTTGGACTTCCACCAAGTAGAGGAATATTAGAGGTGTCCTCTAATATCAGTTGCAGTCTTTTTGTAGCTCACATCTCAGGTCCCCAGTTGGCTGGGTTGGGTGTATTTGCCAATTTTAGTACCCATCTTTTGTCTTGAGACTGAAAAGGTTCTTTCCCATTGCTACTTCTAGTCCTAGGATTCAGTATTAAGATCTGGTAAAAACATACTCGCTGATTAACTGTGGATCTTTCATGAATATGCAGGGATTTATAATTAATTAATGGTGATTGGGAAGCTGTTAGAAAGAGGAAATGGTTGGTTTGTTTCAGTGTAACTGTTCTGTCCAGTCTTTGTTATCCCACTGCACTTAGTCACTTGTTTGTTTAGAAGTCTGCAAAGAAGGCCAGTTCCTTATCACTGGATTTTATCTCTGTGCTTGTTAGTCCCACAGGTGTCTGCCTTTTCATAGGGCTTCTTCCACTACAAGTACAAGATCTGGTGCATAAGCTGTAAGTTCTGGCTATTGGCTTTGGCATGTTTTGCTCATTGAGATCTCAGTGGTGAAAAGGAGAGATAAATGACTTTCTTTTAAAAAATGCTGAAATATTCAGATGTAAAAATGTAGACATTTTGATTGGTAGCCTCATTTTAAAAAGCCACTAAAATAATCTGATTCTAATCTGCTGTAGCAAGAACGGGGGTTCACGGACTGGCTGGCAGCTTGTAGGTTGTGGTATTTCATATTTAGCAAGCTTACACGTTTTAAAGGATAATTTTTTTCAAAGTGTTTTGATGTTTGAATAGTAGCACTTTATCTCATGCTTACTACTGACTGAACTATTGGACAAAATAAATTGGGTTTTGAGAGAGATACTTAATGGGTTTCTGTACAGAGATGATTTGGATTACACCCTGGTACAAATGCTTTCTGTTGTTCCAACCATTTCTTGTTGATTGTTCATGTGTTTCTGAAGGATTTTGAGAAAATAGATATTAATAAGATAATTCTGTCATCTCAATTTTCCTGTCTTAATACAAATATGAAGCCTGCATTTGGGAGAAAAAAAAAGGTGCAAATAGAAACTTACAGGGTACTTGTAAATTTACCTCTGTGATCTCTCTCAGCTAGCTGCAGATTAGCTATGTTTACTGTAAATGTTTCTGCTAAGCATTTTTAACATTAGATCAATTACCTGGAAATCAGTATTCTTCTTTTTTTTTTTTTTTTTACTTAACTTATTTGAATTTTGATAACTAAAGATAATGCACAGTAAAGTTTAAGGAAGTTGTCACCCTTTTGCAACAAGGCCAGGGGCCTGAGACATGAGTGAAAAGGGTTAAACAGTTTATGTTAAGCTGTTTTATTCTTTAACTAGAATATATCCACAAGGACTATGAATGATCCAGTGCAATTATCTCAGTACATTGGAGCACCACAGTAACAGCCTATAATAATCTTACTGGAAAATTAGGTAAGAGGGTGAAGGTTTTATCCTATCCAGTGTATCCAGATTTGTTTTCCATTTGGTTTGCTTTATTTACCAGTGATCCCATTTTAACCAGTCAATTTGGCAGGGCTATTTGTGTAAGGTTTGGGGGTTTGGGTTTTTCTTGTAGCAGGTGCTATTCTATGTGTAAATATAAAGGGAAGAGTATTATTTAGATCATTATTAACAATCAGATGGTGGCAATATTTTTGCCAGTTACTTCTGGTAATTAATTTGCATTTCCAACTGTGGCTTTCAGTTGTCAAATTTCATCTCAGTTTCATACTGCTGAATGATGGACTGCAAGTGTGGAGTAAATCATCTCAGAGTTGAACAGCTCTTTTGTTGTTTAGACTAACTCCTGTGTATCTTTATTAATATTGGGGGGATGCAAAGGCTCTTCCCGTAAGTAGATTTCTGCCTATAAATTTGTTGAAAAGCACATGAGGGGGAGGGAAAAAAACAAACCAACAACCTAAATGCTCCATCTTGGCTAAGCAGCCAGGGTTGTTGATGGAAAACGATGGAAACTTGAAATTGATTAACACTGGACAATATGAAAATAAATTCAGCTTTTGTCACTGCAGCTACTGTATGCTTTAAAGGGCCTTATGTATTTGTCCTCATTTTGATAAAATGAAATTTCTTGCCATTAAAATTATACACTAACTTCTACCGAAAACCAGCAGTTCCCAGGATAAATATGCTAATTAACATTTAACAAGTCTTGTTTTAGTCTTAAGTAAAATTTCATTCTATTATGTGAAAAAATGCCGTTATGCATATTTTGTGGATATATTTAATTTCAGTTGACAAATAGTTGTCTAGGTACAGACTTGAAAATATATATATAGTTTACTTGTGGATCTTAATTGTTTAATTGCAAAATAAAGATGTGCTTTAGTAATTTAAAGTTTAATTTTTTTTTGCAATTTTCTTGCTTGTGTACACACGGTTTTGCTGTGCTACATTTTTGTGTCTAATGCCAGATAATGTTCCCCTTGTATTTTCCTTCTTGACATTGTATGACATAAATACACCCCTATGGATTATGCATTAGAAGAGGATGCAAATTATCAGGAATTAAGTTGCTTGGCTGAAAAAGTACAAATACTGCAGGATTTGCTCTAATGGAATAATAACTTTTAAATTACCTTTTATACAGTGAGCGTATTGGAGATGGTGTTCAGTAGAGGTGATCGGATCAAAAAGCTGAGGGTACGAAGAACAGAAATTCCAGATGGACGCTTGTGATGAAATATTTGCTGCCAAAAAGTGAGGGGATGTTCAAAACAAAAGCGGGTAAAGATGATGAAAGGACTTAGGAGGCAAGACAAAAATCTCAGGAGGGATGAGTATCTGAGACCCCAGTATGTTCTTAATTCCACTGATACATACAAGACTTTCAAGTGAGGAGAGGGTGTTTGGATTTGAAGTACAAACCTAGTGGGAGAGCACTTTAAGGAGAGAAACAGATGTAAGAAGAGGCATTCCAATAGGAGGAGACTTGTTTAAACTGAAATAGGAGGACTGGATGTAAGACAAATGACAGATACCACAGCTGAATGTGTACTGTACATACTTAGACTGTGTCTGAGTAGCAAATAGCAAGGAGGGAGTAGACTGTAATTACAGGAAGAGTAGCAAGAGGGTGGTGTGTAGTAGAAATTGCAAAAATGAGCAACTAAGTTTTTGTGTCACTAAAGCTACAGGAAGGAAATAATCCTGGTGCCAGCATGGGAGCTTGTCAATGACTGTGTGGAAAGAAGCTCAGTTTGAGGAACAGTTGAGGATGGTTAGAAGATTTACGGACAAGGTCCAAGAATCAGGGAACTCCCCAGAATCCTGTCTCACAGGAGAATGTAAATTGGTGTAGACTTAATAGCCAGCCATTTACCTGACACATCTCCACTACAAACTAAGCATCTTTGATATGCAAACCATTGATTAATTGATCTGCACTGAGAATTCATCAGATATCCGCAAACCCTCAAGATAAATTATTTTTCCACGTTAAATATTAGTAAGATTTTGTATGGTTTCTTTGGGAACTTTATTGCAAGCTCCCGCAGGGATTTCATGACAGGCTACTGACAGCTCCTGCTCCTCTGATAAAAAGCAGATATCTAAATTCCCCCCGGTTTTGTGAGTCACCTTTCTGAATAAATAAACGGACACATGAATGTGAATCTCACCTTTACTCAAAGCTCACCCTGCTCCTCCAAGCGGCAGGACAGTAAGTTGTTGTCAACAGACTTTCAGTAAAATCAGCCTGTTGCTTCTTCTGCAAATGGTGGGCAATTACTTGGCGGCTTTTTAAATTTCCTCCCCCCCACATTTCTGTAAATGACATCAAGGGAACTCGATTCAGGCCCTGGAGCTGAGGTATTAATGTGGGTTTCATTATGCCAATTCCTCTGCCTGGCAGGGACTGGCCTGTTTCAGCCCTCGATTCAGAGCTGAGCATAAAAAATGCTGTTATCTTTAGCCCAGTATCTGCTTTCCCAGACTATCGGGTACTGGGTTCCCTCTTATCCTGGGATTTTGAGGGTGTCTGGAGCTCCTTCACTCCGAGCTTTGTAACTCTTACCTGGCATTATGAATGGAGAGTTTATTATTGCGTTTCCTGAGGTTTTCCTCAAATACTGGTTTGGACACAAATATTTATGTAAATATATTATGTTTACAGTAAAGCGCAGCCATCTCTGATTGCTGCCGAGGAGCGGGGCTTGTTCCCCGGGGCTGGAGTAACACGTAGGAAAAGCGATGGAAGCGCGGAGCACCGCGCAGGCTGTGAGTCTGGGTTTGAAGGACTTAAAAATATAAACTGCATTTTGTAGTCGCAGCCTTATTTCAGTATATAAATACTAACACTGTTCGTTTGTAGACGGCTCTGCTTTATTTAATGCACTGCTACCGCTGCCTTTTCAGGCACTGTTTAAAGATACGATTTTCTTACAGAATTTATGGTTTAAGCGCGCGTTTGCCTAAAGGTTCCAGTTCCCGCTGAGCAGCCGAGGGCTGCTCACAGTCCTGGCCAAACCACTGAGGGGAGAACTCCACGCCGTATTGCCAAAAACTCTAGAACTTTTGGGAAGCAATCTGAAACGCGTCCCGAAAGCCCAGTTCCGAGGGGTGCCGGGGTCCCCGGGACAGCCGCATCGCCCCCGCCGAGGTTCCCCGGGCTGCTCCAGGCTCCGCGCTGCCACCCCCCCCGGGCAGCACGTGGTCCGCACCGCGCCCCCCCACCCCCCGCGGCGGCCCCTCCGCCGGGCGAAACCACCTGGCGCGGGAGGGGGGGGCGCCCCTTCTCCACAGGGCCCCGCCCCATTAAAGGGGCGATGGGCTCCCGGCGCGGCGGGAAGCAGAGCGTTCGTTCTCCCATCCGGCTGCCGCCCTCCCTTCCCGACGCCCTCCGCCTCCATCTCCGCCCCGCCGCCGAGCAGGAGAGCGCGGCCGGGGGAGCCGCCAGGTGAGTGAGCGCGGGGGAAGGAAAGGGCCGGCGCGTCGCTGCCCGTTTAAGGGCCTCCCACGTCGCTCCGCCATGTCCGGCGGCCCGGCCCTTCCCGGGGCTCCCTCACCGCCCCCCGCCCGCCCCGGGGGCCTGGAGGAGCCGCCGCGGGGACGCTCCCGCAGCCCCGCAGGTGAGCCCGGCAGGTGAGGCCGCCGCGGCCCCCGGGCGGGGCCGGAGCGGGGCCGCGGGGCCGGGGCGTTATGTAAGGGCAGGGGCACCGCGGGCGGGGAAGGCGCCGGGCGGGGCCGGGTCTCGTCCGGGGTCGACCCTCGGGCTGAGTCCCCGCGCAGCTCCGGGTCTGGGCCGGGCGGCGCGACGGGAAGCGCCGTGCCCGAGGGGCGCTCGCCGGTCCTGCCAGAGCTGTTCCTGCACGGCAAGCTGTGAGCGCGGCTCTGGGGCGGGAAGGGTCGCTTATCGCTTGTTTGCGATGGGAGAGGTGGAGGGTGTGAGCCGGGGAAGGAGCCGGTGGTATGAAGTGCTTAGTTGTTTCCCAGCTGTGAAAGAACACCGTCTCGGAGAAACGCGCGGTGGCGTTTGTGTTAATGAAAGATTGCAGAGAAACAGTGGGTGATCTGCACGATGGCTGGTTTTTTTCTTTGAACGTACTTTCGTGTAGTCGCAAAAAAAGTTCTGAGCTGGGTTTTTTTCAAAGACTTTCACAGCCAAAGACTGTGGGTGTTTAAATCAAAGTGAAAATCTCTTGATTTATCTTTATCAAAGTCTGGGGTTTTCTAAGAACTTTATTGCAGGCTTTTTTTTTTTTTTCTTCTGTTTGGGTTTGAGGTAGGTGTGTGTGTTTGTTTGTTTTGTTTTGGGTTTGGGGGTTTTCTTCTGTAAAAAACTTAACCCTGTTCGTTTTCTCTCTTGGATTTTGTAGCAAAGATGCTGAGCTTTTTCCGCCGCACGCTGGGACGCCGGTCCATGCGTAAGCATGCGGAGAAGGAAAGGCTGAGGGAAGCCCAAAGGGCTGCAACCCACATCCCTGCAGCTGGGGACGCCAAATCCATCATTACGTGCCGAGTGGCGCTGCTGGACGGGACAGATGTCAGCGTGGACTTACCGGTATGAGTGATCCCAGTGTGTTTCTGAAATACTCTTTGCTTGTGTTATTCTGATGTGGATTGCTGTTTGCAAGTTAGCTAAAGGCATTGCTCTTTGATGCTGGAAGTCGATCCTGTGACTTGATGTTCAATGAGTTACTGCTCATAAAAGGATTCTGAAAGAATAATTAACTTCGGCATTCACTGAAATTTGAGAGTGTTTTGCTAGATGTCATCATGTCTTACGCACTGAACATTCTCTGATGTTTTAATGTAATTGATGTGCCAAGGCTTAACTTAGAGAGGGGGTAACCTGTTGGGTGAATTGGGTTTTCTTTTTGGTGAGCTATCTATTTTGACAAAGAAGGTGAATCTCTTGGTGTAACTTGTTGAAGAGGATGGATGAGCAGAAGTACTAGCAGGAATTTCTGTGTGGGTTGAGTTTGGTCTGGCTTTGTGTCAGAGATGGATGCAGTTTTTAATGCTAACTTCAGAGGGGAGGGGAAGAGGAAAAATCTACTTCCTTCCCCTCCTCAGGGCAGATTATATAGTAGGGATTGTCTCATAGCATGGTGCTTTATTCAGAGTGAGGTGTTAGCCACTGTTTTACATTTCTAAAGCTTCCTTAATATGCACGTGCCTGTTCTGCTTGTCAAATTATGTATCTGGTTTTGGCCAACAGGCTGAGCAGTAGCACGAGAAGTGATGTGCTCTGTTTTTCCATTACCCTGTGTTATAGTTGTTAGTGACTTGTTTTAATTTCAAAGAGCTGAGCGTTAGGGAGTTGGGAAGGTGTGGATCTTTGAGACCTGACTAGTTCCAGAGGATTTTGGCTGCAATCACAGTTGTGCTGGTGTTGGAATTGCTGACTAGAAAGAAAAGCCATTTCAAGACTGGCTGCTCCACACAGCTCTTTCTTCCCTTTCTTTTTTAATTATGGAGTGTTTAGATAGTGCAAATAAGTGAGCTTCACTGAGCAGGGTTGTTGACATTGTGAGCTGAAATAACTCTTATGATATCCCATACCCCAAATAATCTAGAGAAACCCTTTGGCATCTTTATTTGCAAAATGACTGTACAGATAGGCATTTATAGAGGGTGGTAAGATTAATTTGTAAATCTCTGAAGCAGTGTAATGCATATATCCAGTGCTGCTTGGTGCCTAGGATGTTTGATTTGAAGCCAGGAATGCCCACAAACACTTTATAGCAAGAGTTAACACTTAAAAAGTACTCAAGTTTAAATTGGTGTCTCTGCATAACCAGAGCAGCAATCTTTGGAGCTGGAGTCGGCTCTGGAGGCAAATTCCTGGCAGCTTTAACAACATTTCCAAGGCTTGGAGGAGCATAAATTGAACCTGAAGAGGTGTCACGACCTGCCACCTGGCCTGGAAATCTCAGACCAGGGTGCAGTAGGAACTATTTATTATTCTACAAGAAACTCTTTTCACTCCAGATTTTTTTCTTTAAAAGCCAATAGAGATCCTTGGCTGTGGACATCTAAGTTATGAGTAACAGTAAACAAATATGCTAAATCAGTAGCCAGATGTGGTAATTACAGTGCATTGTCAGTGGCTGATATGTACCAGTTTCTTGAGTGATTAAAATGTAATGAATTAAAAGTAAATTAAATGTTTAATTTCAAACTTCCTAGAGTGTTTATTCTTGTTTCTCCACTTGCATCATTCATATTTTAGGGTTGACTGTTAAAAGGGAAAGAAAAAAGGGTAGGGGAGGACAGGGGATGAATTGAGGGGATTCAAAATCCTGGCAAAACAACATCACTTTCTAGAATGTATAGCTTAAATCAAAAATACATGTGAATTTTTTTTTTCTTTTACAAAACCTTTCTTTGTGAATCTTTGTGCTCTTTGAGCTAAGATCTTTTCCAAGACTGGTACTGTTACTTTGTTGGCAGTAAATTTGCTTTAAAATGAACACTTTCTCTCAGAGAGATGCCCCCGGGTCTGCCAGTTCATTTGTGCACAGTCACATTGTCTACCTAAGCACTGTGAAATTGTTTCATTAAAAAAATAAATAACAAAGCTTTTCTTAAGAATGAATCCTTTAACAAACAGGTTAGTTCACAGCCAGAGAAAGGGTTGTCTTGGCAGGAATGAATGCCATACCTTTTAAAATCCATGGCTACACGAGTACTTTATAGTGGCATAAGTTGTTGCTGCCACAGGAAGAAAAGATGTTGCTTTCGTTATTGCGTTTGTCCTTGTTTTCTCATACCCCTTGGCAGAAGAAACAGTTTTTTAGCAGCCAGGGAATAAGCTAAGTCAAGAAAATGCTGTGGCTGAAAATAATCGGTATAATTTCGTTATGTAGTTTCCAGCTGGAGCGATTCTCCAATCTGGTTCCCCATGTGCCTCCCCAAATGTGGTGAGGAAGCATTTAGAGGTGATACCAGGCTTAAGTTTGCTCAAAATGCTGTTGAGCATGTATCCTAAAGATACTGTTTGTATCTTTACAGTGAATTTTTTACTGAGAAGAGTATTCTGGATTTACAATCATTGATACAGTTGAACCTGAGATTTGCTGAATTTCTACTTAATTAAGAAAAAAAGAAAAGAAAGGCAAAAACAACAAGAAGCAATCACAAGGGATGTTGCCATGTAAGCCAAACACATTTCAGAGTCATTAAGTGGCAAAGACTGGTATTTTATGAATATTGACAATGAGACAGAAGGGTCAGGTTGTAAATGATGCAGTTGAGATTTAACTTAATAGACACAGAGCCAGGATTTGAGCAGTAACTCTGCTTTTTGTCCACTGATCTTATCTTAGGTGTCTGTCAAGCCACTTAATCTTTCTGCTTTTCTATGTCTTCTGTTTTTAATTAGAAAAATACCTGACTTGAACTTTTCGCCAAAGCTGCACTCACACACAGTACATAGACTGCATTCTTTGCAAGAACCTACTGCTTTTGTAGCTATGTCAATGACTGAGGAATGTCAGTGTCATGTATACTATTTACTGACACCTTGGTATGTTTCAAATGGGAGGCATGAACTTAATGCGAGTTTTTGGTGTCCTTTTGGGGCAGATCAAAAGGTGTCAGATTTTTTTCCCATAGCTCCATCTCAGATATAAAGTTTGTATATTGACCTGGTAGTTTTCCTCATCTCTTACCACTCTTTTGAAGATTTATGTTTCTCCAAATGCATTCAGTCATTTTTACAGACTTATGTGCTTAGTAAAACACTGAGAAGATAGTTATTTTATTTATCTTTGTTTTTATGAAATAGATGTTTTTATGAAATAGATGAAATAGATGTTTTTATGAAATAGATGTAAATGCTGCTGTTGATGTTGTCTATTATACATTCTGCTTTTCTGTTAACTTGAGTTCAACTTGGACAAAAGTTAGGTTATGCATTTTCTTCCAGTTGTTTAAGATCTGTGGGTGGAATGTTTGCTGAGTAGTGTGAGTGATGAGAGGACAAGAACTCTGTTTTGCTGACATCCCTTATCTTACTTTTCATCCTGTTCCCATGCAAAACTAAACTCCATCTTCCCCCACTGCACCTCTGGAATTCCCAGAGCTCAAAAGCCATGAACAGCCCTGGTTTATTACCTGAAGATTCCATCAGCTCAGTCATACCAGTCTGGTCTGTCAGGGGAACCCCTCCACAGCTGGAATACTGGCTCTTCTGGTGCTCGTGGTTTATGAGGAAAGACAGGTTGATTGGGGGGAGCTTGAAAGCTGTTTTTTATCTGGGCCCACCAACAACTATGAAATAATTGGAAACAAAAATGTTGGTCAAGAATTTGAAATAAAGTGCTGTTTTGAGTAACAGAGAGCTCCAGAGGGTTTTAAAATCAAAACATTTTAAAAATGAGTATTTGTTTTGTAAGTTCTATGCCATCTATAGTACTGACTGAGAGAGGGAACAGATAATGTAGATGGGGGAGAAATGATAGCATAACTAATGTAAATACATCTAAAAATTTGGAATATGCACCTTTTTTAAAATTTCTGCATTGCTTTCTTTGGGGTAGCAAGGTCAGCCTTACAAGAGAGACAAATCGTAAGCATAGGATCTTATGGAAGCAGAACTGTTCTTCGTGGAAGCCAGTGGTGTTTCAGTAAAAAAACCTGACCCTGCCTAACCCACAATTTACATAATCTTCTCATGGATAATGGAGTGTTAATTGTATTTCAGTTTCTGTACGTACAAAGTTTTAGGTAAAAGCTTCCTGGTGGTTTAAGATGAAAGACAGAAATTATGAGAATGGATGCTCTCTGAATAGTTTATCTTGGAATATTCCTTCCTTACGCATGCATGAAATTTGATAGGGAGGTTGCAAAATGAGGTGGTTTTGTCCTTATAATGACGAAAACAAGGTCTTGTATAAACCAGTCCAAGGGCTGTGTGTGGTAGTGGGATTGAACTAAGCTGTTCAGACTTTTGGGGTGTGAAATAAGATAAAAAAGGGCTGTATCTGTAGTGATTATTCTAAATAAAATTAAGACATCTATCTGGAGTGCAAAAATCATTAAGGAGTGCAAATGACTTTGGAGAGAGATTATTTGATCCAGCTACAAGATCAGAGATGTATTGTGATAGTTGATTTTACTCAATAATCCACTCTGGTTTATTAAGAAACTTGTAGAATATTTATGGCCACTTGCTGAATATTTGTGGATGTAAATATGAAATACATAAAGCTTGGCATGAGTGCTGATTAACAAGAAAGTCTAATGCTGTTAAAAATGTTAGAAAATCAGTCATCAGATAAAATGAGTGCTCTGAGTGTTCAAGGATGATCTCTGAAGTTTCAAAATAAAGCTCAGCTGACAAAAGTAGTAATAACATAAACATTTGAGCATGCCCCTTTTTATGTGTGTTAAGGCTATAAAGTTTTGGATTAAAACTCTTTTTCCCACGCGATCTTCTGTCTGAAAGTACTGTCTGAAAGTGCTTTTGAGTGTTTGCTTAAACTTCTGAAAGACCTTTAGGGGGCTGAAACTGGCCAAACTCAGTTGTGATCCGTGTGTTCCAAAGCAGAGGCGCTGTTTGTGCGGTGTGAGGGGCCCGGCCGGAGTGCAGGGGGAGCCAGTGCTTCCTGGGGTGCCAGCCTGGAGTTGGTGACGAGGTGGAAGGAAAGCCAGGGCAGGCTGAGAGCCAGGGCAGGCTGAGCCGCTGTGCCTGTGAGCAGAGCAGCACAGACTGCCTGCCGCAGTGCTGCGCGCAGCCCGGCCGCCTCGGGGCCATGGCAGGCGAGCATTTCAGCCGTGGTGCAGTGCTCCATGCCCTGGCACTGTTGGAAAGGAGGGAGGAAGGGAGCAGCTGGCAGCAATCTGTGCTGCTTGCTGAGTAAATTGTTTGGCCTGCAGTGTGCTGCCAGAGTGTTTCTGGGGCTGGTGCTGCAGGCTGGTTTAGTTGCCTGAAAATTAAGCATTCTTAACTCACAGTGAATTTTATTTGAAGGCCTGCTTTACTGCAAAGAGCTCAAAGGCTTTGGACTCTGGTGGATAGAGTGCTCTTGAGAAACCTACAGGTGGAACACCAAATAAAACTGAAGTGTTTGACAGTATGATGGGGGGAGGAATTCAATCTATAAACCTTTATGCTGAACAAGCAATCTGGATATATTCTGTATCAGAAAGAATTAAAAAATTGGTTAAATCAAATTGGTAGTTGGAAGAAAAAAAATTTAAAGGAAGTTGAAACAGAGACTTCTACAAAATAAACTGACAGGTATGAATGTTTTGAGTCTTTGTCTTATGTAATAGGGTCAATAAGCCTGTGCAAAGTACATTAAAATCCTTCTACAGAGCACTCTAATGAATGTACAATTAGGATGTGTATTGAAATAATTTCTTTGTTATGAAGGTTTTTGGGAAATGCCTTCTTTCTCCTGGGAATAAAAGAACAAAATATTTAATCCCAAATGCTTACCTTCCTATATTTGTGAGACACTTTTATATATAAATAGAAGAAATTGATAAGCTGTGTCTCTGGATGCAGAAATTCTTCCCAGCCTTCCAGCCTGCTGGGTTTTATATTCATAAGTGTGTATGGCAGTGTTGTCAAAAACTGAGGATAAATCAGGGAGAGAAGTAGAATTAGTGTTTTGCTGCTAGTGGCATCTTTAGATAAACGAGAAAATTGACTGGAAAGTTTCGAAGTTAGTGGTAGGAATGATGTTTGAAGCTTGAGGAGAGTAGCAGCTCCATTTGTAGGTCAGTACTTAAAGCCATAAGAAGATCAGGGTGATACAAATAATGTGTACTTCTAACACTGCCTTTGTAAAGATAAGGGGTTTTAACCCTCCAATTCTCTAGCAAACCTTAATGGTGTTAACGATAGACACCGTTTGCATGATATTGAGATGAAACCTTCTTCCTTTAAAGCTCACTGTTGGAGCTCTCTCATTGCTTAGTTATTTGAAACCTGTGGTTTTGGAGAAGAGGATTTACCTCATTTAAAAAATGGACAGGCTCATCTGCTGCTTCCATGCTGCTGTGGTCTGCAAACATGCATAGGTGACATCCTAGCAACTGGGTAGCTGTAGATCCTGAATAGGGATCCGTTCCTTCTCTGTGTGTGTAAATGGTATTTTTCTAAGGAAGCTCGTGTGCATATGAATGGTAACCCTCCTGAGGAGCTGACAGAATCCAGGAAGGGATGTTTTTGCCACTTGGTAGCTATTGAAGACAATAGCTACTGTTAGTTGTTATTAAAAATATTAACGTGATCATTTGAAGTCTGAACAAAAAGTACAGTTGCAAAGACACAAGGAATAGTAAGTCCCAAGAAGGTAATGCTTATCCTTCTATTTTTTTCTAAGTTCATCTTGCTTAGGGCCCCCCATTTCTTCACAAAGGAAGAAATAAACAGGAAAGGTTATTTTCTGATAAATATTTTAATTAGTAAATTTATTACGTGGATATTTTGGTCTTGGGGATTTTTTTTTCAATTTTTAGAAAAAAAATAACTGCTTTGCTGTGATTTAAACCTTTAGGTGAGCCATTCACTCACCCAGCACAAGCTCCTCTCCAGCCACTCTGTGAGCTTGTGTTGCTTCTCCAGCGCTGCTCTGTACTGCCCCTCTGAAGGTGGCTTTGACATCCGGCAGGTTTGGAACACCTGGCTGACTTACCCTCATGGATGCGTGTCCCTGAATAGCCGATACTCTGAGACCATGAGGAGAGGGTATAAATGCTGCCTTTCAGGTTTTAGGCAATGACTGAGATGCCTGAGCCGAGGAGAATGTCTCGGGGTCACCTTACCCCGGCAGTGAAGGGACAAACCAGCACGCCGAGGTGAACACCCAAGCTTGTTGCTGAGCTACCGGGGCTAAGCCCGGCCTTGGTAACACCTACTCAGCCAGCAATTGCAGTTATTAAGAGCAGCAGGAGATGTCATTAGCTGGGAGCATCCCTTTCATTGGGGAAAGGGATGGAGGGAGGGGGGCGGGGGCCGTGTGATTCGTGCTGGAGTGATCAGAAGTTGCTTTTATCCAGTGTGGCAAAACCAGGAGAGGTCCTGCCCTATATATATGATATATTTTATTTACCTTTTCCTGTTGTTGATTCTCCTGCTGCGAGATGTTTGCTGTTGCTTCCTAGAGAGAATAGCAAACTCTGTAAATCAGGTAGTCGGGCTTTACTGAATTGCAAACCCATAAGAAGTTTAATTTGTGCCCTGAAGGGAGGACCAGCCACTGACTGGTCTGCTTGTGAGTGGAGTAGTTAGTAGTTCGTCAGTAATCATTAAACAGTTTGAAAATATTTGTCCTTTGAGTGTAAGCTGAGCTCTGCTGTAAGGGAAAGAAAGGAGAGGGGCGGGGGAAAGTGTTGGACAGCAGCAGGATAAAAATGTCACTTTCACAGAATCACAGAATATTCTGAGTTGGAAGGAACCCACAAGTATCATCGAGTCACTTAATGGCCCATACAGGGATTGAACCCACAATCTTGATGTTATTAGCACCAATGTTGCCATTAGAAAGTTAGGGAAAATTTTCACAAGAAAATGTAGTAAAAGTGTATCTTATGCTCCTGGAAGACTCTTGAGGTTGCAATTTTATTGAATACAAAGAAATTATCTTTGATTCATAAAAGTTGACTGGTTACAAAGCATTGATATTTTTGGTTGCTGTTTGTTTAAGGAGGAAAGACTTTAGTCAGTAAAGCATGTGTGACACTTCTGCTGACTTGCACCAAATACAGCTGCTGATAATTTAAGTCATATGCAAAGTAGTACATAATTAATTCCATGTTGACAGCCCTGGTGATTTAAGTCAGAAAACAACCAGAAGTCCTGTGGATCTTTCCACTGCTCCACTGCTTCTTCAGGGACTTTATCCCACATTAGTCGTTCTGGGTCCAGTTAATCTTGGAGTCCTCTGCTGAGATTTTCGAAATGGCGAACACACTGTGAAACTAATTTGACACTGCAGAAATTGAAGTTTTGCTCGTGGGTAGTCTGAGGTAGTATGGGTAGTGTTCCAGGCTGGAGTCAAAGTGCTTCTGCCACTGGCAGGGAATTTGGCTGAGTTAACTGTTAATTGCACTATTTTAAGATGACCTACAGAGGAATTGAGAAGGATCTCCAATAATTGAGTTCTGCTCAATAAGGGGAGATTTTCCACTAGTTTTAGACAAGCTACCAAAAGCTTCATGCAACATAGAGTGTTTTTCTAGATTTGCTGTTGCAGGTGCTGAATTGATTTCACTTGTATTATTATATTAACGTTTAAGTAGAAGATATCATCTGTTGAGAAAAAATGTCAACAGTTCAATGCCTTGGTCTTTCAAGACTGAGGCTACAGACTTAATTTATGAAAGAAAAGTGTGGGTTTGTATAGGTGGTTTGCCTTAGGGTTTTGTTAGAACTGGTGTTTAATAACTGTTATTGCCTGAGAAATATTTTTTCCCTGAGACCAACATAAAACACTTTGAATGAATTTGAGGAGGTTGAAATTTAGTATTTGCTCTGTACAACGTTTTGTAGATGCTGTGTGTTTTCTGAAGTTTCCTGCTGGCCCAGATGCCTTCCATTCCTGCTGTTCTCCCCAGTACCTGGAAAGAAACAACTGTGTGAGAATTTGCTTAGATGGGCTCAGTTTAGAAAGTTTTTTTGAGAGTTTTGCTTGGAGTTGTTTGATATGTTGTGTTGGATTTAAATGATACATCAAGTAAACCAATGATGATGATTGCAAAGTTGAATATAAAATATTTGAAGAGCAGGGTAGAGGAAGGCGGCAAAAATTATGGCATGCAGTTTTACTTACTTAGATATTATTTACTGATTAAACCAGAGTATTTCTGAGAACAAAAGTTTGCCTGGCCTAGAATTTTGAGAGGTGTACTAAATCTGCTAATTACTAGCTTAGTAAATATAGGCTTAGAAAGTTATCCCATTTCTTTGTTGTGAATGTATAAATATTGAGCTGAAAGATTGCAAGATGGT
>VZUI01045549.1:0-25989 GCA_013401135.1 Cettia cetti | reverse complement strand
GAGTTGTTTGATATGTTGTGTTGGATTTAAATGATACATCAAGTAAACCAATGATGATGATTGCAAAGTTGAATATAGAATATTTGAAGAGCAGGGTAGAGGAAGGCGGCAAAAATTATGGCATGCAGTTTTACTTACTTAGATATTACTTACTGATTAAACCAGGGTATTTCTGAGAACAAAAGTTTGTCTGGCCTAGAATTTTGAGAGGTGTACTAAATCTGCTAATTACTAGCTTACTAAATATAGGCTTAGAAAGTTATCCCATTTCTTTGTTGTGAATGTATAAATATTGAGCTGAAAGATTGCAAGATGGTGGCATTACAGAAGTAGAGAAACCCCAAAGCTGCTGACAGAGTGAGCATAAATAATGCCTGCATTTCTTTGCATTTAATTTTTTTTAGCACTATGACCTTTACTCTGATCTCATAATTTATTAATGTATTCATAACTTTTATTTTATTTTATTACATTTAAGCATCTTAGGTATAATAACCCTTAAGCTATTATTTCCATTTATTGTTATAAAGGCACTCTTAGGATGAAAAATGTTGTGTAGAAACTGCTCAGTGCTATTTATGTGCCTTCTCTTTGAAAACAACTGTTTAATTTTTTAGATAATCTCTGTAAAAGCAGTGTTTCCTTGGGGCCAGAGCTGTTTTTTTCATAAATTATGTATGAGCATATGAGCTGGCTTTTTGCACCTAGAAGTTAGTTTTATGAACTCAGTTTTGTAAATGTGATATCTAAGTGCTGTTTATTCAAGTTGCTTGCCCCAGACTGTTTCCTAGTTGATAAAAACACTTGCTAATGGAATACTATCTCCTAATTCAATAGGCTTTGCTACCTGCTTCTAAACTGGCCTAGATATCAAACAGTAGTAAATTCATAAGCAATTTGCTGTTCTTGGCTCCTAAAGTTTTCCAGTACATTGGTTATTGCAATTATGCAGACTGTGTTTCCAGTTCTATTGAATGTCAGTGAGTAAGGAAAGCCTGAAAGGAAAAATGATAAAATGACATTTTAACACTCTGTTGGGCAAGTCAGTGTTGACATTTTCCGAAAAATGAAGTTATGCAAGTTCTTTATGGATATTCTATGTGTTCCTTGTGGGGTGTACATTTGCCTTTGAGAAAAACAGCCCTCAAAAAATAAGAGGGGGGGAAAGAAAGGTGTCCACATTATATTTTCAGAAACTAAATTTTTGCAATTAGAATATAACGTGTGCAAAGAAGTAGATGCTACAGTAAATCCACCTGCTGTGTACTAAATCCTATTATCTTTTCAGAAAAAAGCCAAAGGCCAGCTCCTGTTTGAACAAATCATGTATCATCTGGACCTTATAGAAAGCGACTACTTTGGATTAAGATTCATGGATTCAGCACAAGTGGCAGTGAGTCGTTATGCTCTTTTTTAAGCATCAGTCTAAAAGTTAAATCTTAATATTGATTAAAAATGCTATAAGAAAGCTGCCTTTTGTGAATTAAGTTTTGTGCAGAAGCTCTCGTGTATGGTTTTCTGTGTCCCCAAGTTTAATTCCACCTCTGCACTCTAACATATGACCGTGCTGTTATCTCTTCCTGTCTTGTTTTCACATGTTCCTGTCACACCTCCTGTTGTCACTAGGCAGGCTGGTCCAGTCAGGCCCCAGAGCCTGGTGTGTCATGTAGAAACTCTTGGTGCTGATGATACAGAGAGGAAGGAGGAAAACTAGAGTGTGTTCTTGGCCCTTTTGTTGTGTGCTATATAGAGAGAAGGTTTTCCTTTGCAAATGCCATCAGCTTTCTTGTCAGCAAAAGTCACCCACCTTGCAGGAAGGGTATACCTTTGATTTTTACAAATCAGTTGTGGCTCAGACCTGCAACTGTAATTTTTTAGCAAGCTATTGGCCTGTTTGTATGTATCAGTTTGAGTAGATGGTTCTTCCAAGCCCAAGTTTGTTGCTGCTTTACTCTGTGTTTCTAAGAATGTAACAGGTTTTCAAATCAGAAACAGAGTATTGTCAGAAGCAACCAGTTGTTTCACTTGTGGGCTATGCAGTTTTGTATAGATGCTTCTTATAGTCAAATATTTAATTCTGCCACCATGGGTAGCTGCAAGTTAAGTGAGCCTTTAGGCAAGGAATGTTTTTTTCTTTGTCCTGCATCCCTATAACTTAAACTTGTATTCACTTAGCCCAACATCCCTGGGTAGAATGAGATCTGCGTTTTCCTGCTGCATATGTCAATCTTATTTGTTAGATGTATAACCTAATTGTTTTGGTGTTTCAAGGCCACTTCAGAATTATTTCATGCTTAGGATGGCAGAGGGGAAGCACAGCCAGTTGAGCCAAATACCTGAATTGTTCAAGGCCAGCATACAAAAATGGAGACAGTGACTTGTATTCCTTTATTTCTGTGAAGGTCTCTGTCCAGAACATTTTGAAGGTGATTTCTTAATTGTTGCAGCTTTGTACAAAGGCAAAAAAAAAAAAAAAAAAAAAAAAAATTTAGCAAACTTGGACCTTTGAGAGAAGCTGACAGCTTTGGACACAGTGCTCCACCCCAAAACACTTATAACCTGATGGCTTCTTTCCAAAATTATTGTGATCAAATTTTATGCCTAACATGCAACTGTAGAGAACGTGCTCCTCAGAGAAAATCGTTGGTGTTCAGCATCTGAAGCAAACATCATGGCCAGTGGTATTGGCTACTGCTGTAGTTCCCAGTAGTGAAAGTGGTCTTAAACCCCTTGCAGAACAGAGCCATTTAACACTAAAAAGAAAAAGACCATTGCACTAACAAGATGGATGGTGTTCAGAGCCATGCATACTAACAGAAATGGGAAAACAGCCTATTGCAACTGCTTTATATTTCTCAGATTCATGTTAGCTGTGCTCAGCATGTGCAGTCCAGGATGCTGAGTACTGATAGTGAAGGACTCAATTGCATTTATCTTCCTGCTTCAGAAAAACAATCGTCTGTATGGTTAAGGTGCCCTAACTCAGTTTCTGCCATGTGGCTTCTGATGTATTACATTGTCTCTAGGATCTCATAAGAGGTCACAGTGGGTTAGTTTTAACTGGTAGAATTATCTATATGATAATTTTTTTCTCTTCCTGATCTGCTAGCACATAAAGCCATTTCGTCTTGAAATGTGTTAATAAGAATTAATCTTTTCTGCCACAGCAGTGGCTCATGCTTTGCTTTTGTCTAGCAAATTATTGCTTCCAGTCCAGAGAGCACGATTGAATATTTGATACTGCACAATCTACCAGGTACAGGGGATTTCAAACTTGGTTTGCTTCCTTTTCTTAACTGTGTTTGACTGAAAAGCAGCAGAGTAGAGATAGCAATCTGTTTAAACTGGACCTTTATGATGAACTACATATAATGAAGCAGGAAAGATTGCATTTTGCCAGAAGAGCTGAATGCAACAGCCAGAGATAATGAATTGCTTTAAGAAATAAAGAACTGTTGCGATAGCAGCCATTCCTGCAAAGGGAGCTGGCAAGTTCTAGCAGAAACCCAATCTGCAGCTGGAAACAAAGAACAGACACTAATCAAGTGACTTGTCCAAGATTATTCAGGAGACCTGTTAAATAAACAGTATAAGAATCCAGTCCCTTACTGTACACAGAATTGTGCTGAATTCTCTGGCTGTGAAGGAGATAAATCTTTCTGCTACCCAATTTAAATCTAAGAATATTGCCACACTTGCTAGTTACTTTTAGTGATATAAACTAGTGACACGTAGTTGTACAAAAGTTTTAGAAATCCCACTTGTTTTAACTACAAGTCAGTTTTAGTAGATTATTGTCAAAGACTGAAGGTTTGCTTTTTTTTCATTCTTTTCTGCTGCTGAAGTGATCACTAGTTCAGTGTTTAAGATTTCCTGGGGAGTAGGGGAAACCCAGATAATGGAAACTCTTCCTGACGTTTTGGATTTTAGTATTCAAGTAATAGCTCCTTTAAAGATGTTCTTGTAACAATTAGTGAAATGAAAGAATTGTTGTTTTTATGTGATTTCTCTGTTCACTCTAGTCTGCTCTAGTTCAGGAAGAGATCAGTTTTAGCCTTAAAATCTTATTTAACAAACCTCATTTGCCCAAACTTCTTGAAATGTTGCAGGGTCAGGATTTGAGGGGGTTTGTATGTGTTTTGTTTATAATTTCTGCAGCAGCAAACTGTTTTAGTAAGGACTTCCAGTACTCTGCACAGTCTGTTGTTTGTATTGTCTTCTGTTTAGCTAACTTTATCTCGGATTTTCAGCAATAGACTGTGCTGTGCAAACCCTCATCAAAAGTAAACTTCATTTCCAGGTCCACTTGAATTCCATTTTAATCGCTTGGAATAAATCTCAAGTTTTTTGACGTCTGTGTCTGTCCATTCATGTGTTGGTTTTGGAACTTTTTTGTTTGTTTGTTTCACTCCCACCCCCACTTAGGAGCAGTTCTGTTTCCCTTCTCCCTTGCACACCCTCACCATGGAGCAGAGCTCCTGTGGGCAGCAGCAGTCAGAGCCCAGCAGAGTGAAACACTATCCGTGCCTGTCATGGGCCTGCCTCTCTGTTGCCTTCCCATGGAATGTGGAGGAGATGAGAGAAAACAGGAAGGAGATGAAACAGGGGGGCACAGCCAGCCCTGGAGCCTAGAAGGGGCTCTCCTTGCCATTCCTGTATGTAAATCACCTGCAAACCTCCAGCTGGGTAGTTTATAAATTTTTTTGGTGGAGGAAGGAGTAAGTAAACTCTCTCTTACAGCAAGTGAGTTTATGGAATAGGAAAAAAGATTATTTCCTTGAAGAAAAAAAATTGCTCAACTCCCATTTCACTGGTAGTGTAAGCAAAATTTATGTAAATACTTGCTTCAGTCCTTCTTAAGCTTCCTGCTTTATTTTAAAAATGTATTAGATACATTTCAGATAGCTCTCTGTAGCTACTTAGTTTGAATAGGCAATGAGAGCATTCTCAGTTGTGTGCACAGCAGCAGCAGATGGTTTAAGCATTCTCATCTGCAGCTAATACAGCAATCAGTCACAGCCTGGCTGTGTTACAGGCTGACTTCAGCTGGCTGCAGAAGGCAGGGCAGTTCTGGAGGCAGGAATGTGTTTGCACTTGGCAGTGCAACCTGAAAATACCGGTTCTTTTTCATACCCTTGTTGCTTTTCTGTCCTCCCTGGGGCTCACTGTGAACTTCATGTCACACAGTTTAACAAAAGGAGTGTTGCTAAGTATATAATTCATCTGTATTAGTTGCAAGGTGACGTTTGGGATTGATCTGATGAGGTGTTGTTCCCTGGGCATGGTGAACCATGCATGACATGGTGTGTCAGGCATTTGGCTCTGAATGCAATTATGGTGGTCAGGGTGCTGTGTTTCCTGTTTAGCTGTCACCTCCTTTGGAGGAGGGAGCTGTTGGCCATACACAGCATGAGGAAGGAGATCTGTCCCGCTAGATGTGTGTTGGATTTCCAGCTTTAACTTCTGCTATAAGCTCTTCAGCTGTGTGATAATGTGTAATTATTTGGGGGAGCATCGTGTATATGTGTGGCTGTTTCAGTCTGCCAAGTACAGCTTTTCTTCACATGCTGTTGTACACAGTGTAAGTCAAGCCATTATTTTGGCTTCTTGTCCAGTATGTAGCTTATAATTAGCATTAGTAGGTGAGGCAATAACTTGTCCTCCCATGTGACAGTTGCTAAAATGTCACCTGTGAATAGATTTTTGAGAATTAGGTAGAGCTGGCTCTGATGTTGGGACACAGACAGCTCTGCTGTTAGTGCACTTGAGTCATCTGCAGAAAATGCCTGAAAGCCAACAATATTTATTTTGTCTCTCCCCTTCCTGCCCCAAGTAAACATCACACAGGGCTGAGTTCCAGAGTCTTCAGCTATGATTTATGCTTCTCTGGCACATTGTCACTGGCTGACCTACTAATGTGTGAATTAAGTGTTTGTCTGGACAGGATAAAAATCTAGTAAAGTGGTTTGTTAGTGTGTTTTTTTTCATTTAAGTAGACAGTGCTGTCTTGAAGATTTGGTTTAAATAAGGTACTACAAAATGTTTCTGTTGTTCAAAACTGACATTTTGCATTACAAACTTGGAGCAAAAGTATCTTCAGTGAGCACAGAAAGAGCTATGAATTGTGAAAGTTTTGAATTAGATTGTTTTAACAAACTACTTGTTATGCCAAGATGGTCTTCACTAACAATTCCTGTTTTGTTCTTCCTGGGAGATTCCTTTATTGATTCAGTGAAATTAATTTATTTTTCAGCATTGGCTGGACAACACAAAAAGCATTAAAAAGCAAGTTAAAAGTAAGTGTTCTTTCCATTTTCTCTTGGGACATTGTATTTAACATACAGGAAGCACAGGCAGTTGAAACGGATGGTGGGGGGCAGTGTCCTGTGAGGGGGTGAGGGTGGCCCTGTGTGGTGCTACTGATTATTTAATGGCATCTTCCCTCTGTAGCTCTTATTACTTTATTCTGACGTTCTTAATTAAGCATGTTATGGGCTCATTAATTATAGTTAAAGTGGAGTCAAGGCAGCTGAAGATGTTCTAGGTTTATAGAGCATTATCCTGGCTATAGGAAAACTTGTCTTGGAGCCTCATGCATGGGGCAGTCCTGCATGCTTGAATCTGTGTCCAGTCCACCAGCTCCTCACCTGCTGTGCAGGGTGTGGCCTGGTTGTTGCAGTGATGTGTGCTTGGGTAAGATGTTGTTCAGCAGCTTCCTTGCTCTGCGCTGTGGGAAGTCCTCAGGGATTTGTGGTGTTGTTTTAATACAGGAGAAGGTTTGGAAGCAGTGAGAGGGAGAAAATTCCTCCTGTCAAATGCGAGAATCAGCAGAGCGATGCACATTTTTAAAGAACTGTTAATCCACCCTTGTGCTGAATTAACTCTTTGGTTTCCAGAAGAGATGATTCTTTCATAGATGGGTCTCTTAGATTCCCATAAAGTATGTCTAAAATTCTGTGGAATAGAAGGGCCTGAGTTTTCAGCAGTAAGTATTTCCCAGAGCCCTGGCAAGGTGTTGCAGTGACCAAAAGGCTGCCTGAAGGTGTAGTCAACTGTAGAGCCAAAATGCACAGCTTTCTTGGTGGTGGATAGAGCCCTTAAATATGGGGATTAACCTAAATTCATGTGCTCTTGGCAGGAGGAATCAAGTTAATGTGATATGACCATTGGGTTGACTTGTAACACATGAAACAGTTGTGTGCATATTTAAGTGTCCTCTCACCTCTTCACGGATTTCCCTGGCATAAAGGAATTCCTGCCTTAAGACCTTGTGTAGAACATAGGCAACCAATTTCAGTCAGGTTTTGTGATGTGATTCTGTGTAATGAATAAATAACCTGTCTCATCCAGTAACTGTTACTGCTGTCTTGAATGAATTGTGCTTTGCAGTTGGCCCCCCATATTGTCTGCATTTTCGTGTAAAGTTTTACTCATCAGAGCCCAACAATCTACGTGAAGAACTAACAAGGTAAGGAGGATTCTGTGTGTGAGAAGGGGACCCAAATAAAGCCAGGGAAGTATTTTCTGTAGTATTTATTTAAACAATTCTGATGTTTTGGAGAATTCTTTAGAACTGCTTGCTTTCTTGGCTTTTTGTAAATGTAGTTTTGTTTTTATAAAGTGGCTGTTTTGTGTGTGGAAGTAAATGTGCTGTGACACAGATCTACATATTTATAGATTACTTAATGCACCGTTTTTCATTAGGCAATTTTGGCAACTGATCTGAGTAGCTTATATGTGATGGACAGAGGTTTTCACTGAAGAGAACAGACATCATTCCTCTGTCTTTATTTTTATTAAGCTGTTAGTTTCAACTGCATGCAATCATCCTGTCTCCTGGCAGAAAAGCATTGAATTGCAAGTTAGAGGTTCTCTTTGGGAAAAGGAAGTTCATTCAGCATTTCATTGCATGTGTGGTCTTCCAAAAGCTCATGGAAAAGGAAAGTAGTATGTTACTGCCCTGTTGAGCTGAGTTGACACTATTATAGGTGTAGGTTTGTAGTATCAGGTGAGCAGTGGTTCCTCTTGATTAAAGCATTTCACAAATCCATTCATGGAACTGCATTTCCGATTGAGCTGCAACTGCTAGGGGTGCTTGGAAAAAGAGCACAACCTACCATCTGTCAGGAGTGTAAATCTGTTGTGAAAGGCAACGTTTCCTTGCATTGTTACCGCTGCTGCTGATCCCTTTTGGAGAGTAAACCAAGTTATTTTTTCATGGTAGCTGTAGACATTTCATACCTCAGCCATTTGTAAGGGTGTGAAGTGCATTTGTTTCTTGTTCAGGTTTATGTCTGTGTGGCTCTTCAGTCTGCACTTTAGCCAAATCCCTTGGAGTGCTACCAGGAAGATTACAGTAGCATTACCCCTTCCAGCCATATGTACCCTTATGCAGCTTCATATTTACATGTGGTAACGTAATGTGGTAACTGCTGCTTTTTAATGCTTTCCTGCTGATCTGGGAAGAATGTTTTAGCTCCTCGTTCATGTTCCTGAATAAACATTTAACTACCCTTAGAACCAGCAACTGTACACAAAATTCAGCTCTATATCTGTATCTAGAACTATGGAACATTTTCATCCATTTTGACTTGAGTTCTGCCAGTCAGACCTTGCTGTCCAGGTTTTAGCAGGGCAGACCTGAAACCTGAGGGCTTTTAAACAGTCTGCCTGCTTAGCTAATCCCCCAGAACAGGAGAGCAGCACAGTTGTCCTCCTGTCTTCAGACAGTGTGACACTTTAACGTAGCAGAAGCAGTGGGAAGCGGAGCTTTGCTGTGGGTTATAGGTGTCACTGGCTTTCCCAGGGTTCCACCTTTAAACAGCAGGACACCCAGCTGGAGCTACTTTCCAGCTTTCACAGGTGCAGCTTGCTCATGTTCTCAGCCAGTGGTCATGTAACACGGCATGGAACTGCTTGAATTGTTTGGAAGCAGCTGATAAGCGCAGACTGGTCACACCCGCTACACACTGGTGGCCTGTGTTCATTTTCATATCTGGGGTCAGTTGGTACTGACCAATAAATGGTTTGGCAGAGTATTTGTGGACTTCTGTGGAGCCTGTAGGAAAAAAACCTGCACCAGTTTTGTGTCTGTATGTGAAAGTGTGAGGAGACACAAGCACATGTTGAAGCAGAAGTTGTGTGTAAGTCATTTGGGAATCTGTGCTAGAATTCCGAGTGGATACCATGGTGCATGCCAGTGTTTTGTACTTGATGAGACTTCTCTTGCTAAAGAAAAGCTGTGTACCATAATGGAGCAAGGGGACTGCTCTTCAGGGGTATTAGATCAGAAGAATTGGTATTGCACATCAAAGGGATTTATATTCAATATTTGCCCCATTTCTAAGCAAATGAGTAGAGACTATGCAAGGCAATGAAGGAAGGCTGGCTCTGAGGAGTAAACAAGCTGAAAAGGCTGCAGCCTGCTTTTTATTTTTAGTCACTTTGCAATCAGTGTTCCAGTGTTTGCAATCAGTTAAAATCAGGTTAGATTTTAACTAAGCAATCCATATTAGAAACTTTTTTTTTGCAAGATTTAAAAATAACCATTCTTTTATGAGATTGGTATGTGTATGAATAATGAAGGAAATGTGCAAGATGCAAGTTGTTCTATGCTCAAATAGAATCAGAGAAGAGTAAAAACTGTATTTTCTTGGATATTGTGTTTATTTTTCCGTGCAACACTGTAGTTCAGCTTTTGACAACTTGTACTTTTGGGTTTGTTTCATTTGAAATGCCTGAAAAACACACAAACCCGACTGATAAAGCCTTGAAAGGTCACAGTGCAATTTCTTTCGTTCTTGAAAACCCATGTTAGGGTAGAAAACATTATTTGTCAGGCTCTAACTTACTCCTGTTGACCCATTAGCATTATTACTCAATGACTTATTTCTTATTTAATCCTACAGGTATTTATTTGTTCTGCAGCTGAAACTGGATATTCTTAGTGGAAAGTAAGCAGCCTTTCAAACTACTGCTGTATTTTGCATAGAGTTTATTGCATTTATATTTGAAGAATTAATAATTTTTGCTTAATAATGTAATGTTATTTTTTTCTCTAAAATACTACTTTTCTATGCATGAATATCAGGAGAGAAATGCTAAAATAATGTAGTGTTTATCTCCTGATAATTTTCTGAAAATCTACCAATACTTTTTCGTTTTCTTATTCCAGACATTTGCAGTTTCTTACTGTCAGTTACATAAATTGTCTGCTAGTGGTGTCAGTTCAGATTTTAACAATGCATTTCTCTTTTGGTAGATTGGAATGTCCTTTTGACACTGCTGTCCAGTTGGCAGCTTATAACATGCAAGGTGAGTAGGTGCAAGAAGGGAGGGGTCAAGTTGCACAGTTTTGTGTAGACTCTTATTAACTGTTCTGAAAAGTTCAGACTGTTCTTGCTATGTCCATAAAATAGACGCTGCCCAGACATTAGTGATCCAGTGTGAAATGCAGATCTTTTTGATTGTACTTGTGCTGAGAGTATGTACAGAAAATTACTCAGTTCCTCAGGAAACAGAACAAGGAGATTCTGAACATAAACAGCTTTGCCCTAAAGTTGTTTTCTCAGGCACTTACATGCAAATCTGTCCACTTTCAGACAAGACACAAGGTCTGCAGCTTCCTGAATCACTCTGATGTAGTAACACAGCTCACTTCTTTCTCGTCATATAGTTACTGTCAAGTGTTGTCTTTGTTGTCCAAATCAGGTACAAAATTGGGTTTGTTTGCACTGTGTTTAAAATACCAGCTTTTGACTTCCTCTTATTTGTAGGAAAATCTTAATGCACCATGTCTCGTGCTTGTACTTGAGCATGCCTGGTTGAACTGCACTTGTTGGTATTTCAGACCCTTTTTCAGCCACGAGATGTGACATAGCCTTTTTTTCTCAGCTATATAGCACCGTGCTTGAGTCGTCTGAGATCTTACTGATTAGTTGTCTTTAACTTTTGATTCCAGATAAGAATGTGTTGTTTGGATGAGGGTATGATGTTAACAAATGTCAAGTTTCCCATGGTTTCAAGCAGAGGAGCTACAAAAGAGGGGAGGCTTGAACTTTTAAGAATGCCTGCTAGAGTAGGCTTTTGGGTCCTTATTGGAGGATATGGATATATGGCCTTATTCAACCCAGTTGATGTGCCATGTGTTTGAGCCACACAAATTCTCCACACAACATTCATCTTATGAACCTGTTGTACTTACTCTGCATGAGGTAGGACTAAGTCACTGAAATTTGCTCTCTTACAGGTGTTTTTCAAAACACTTTCTTCTTTTCATGCAGGAAGTGCTAATGGCCCTAAATCGTGTGTAGGCATAAGGGTTAGGACTAAAATGTGAAGACACCTGCCTTTTAACTTGCTCTTTTGTGTGGAAGGAAAGCAGTTAGAATACATTCCACAGTTACAAATATTAGCATTGTTAGAGCCTTAAGATATAGGTGCAGTAAATAAGATTTTGGAAGAACAAAGTGATCTAATTGAGCCATATATCCACTGCTTTTTGTGGTGGTCTTTTCTTTCCTTTCTCCACAATGAGGCCTGTAGCAGGGCTTTAATCTTACTGTCTGACAGCTGTGTACTTTTATTTAAATCAGCTGGAACCTAAGCTGGGTTTGACAACATTCCTTTCAACAGAGGCAGGCATTTCAGTGGGAGTAAATTATTATAAAACTACAGACTTCCTCAGTCAGCATTAAAAAAAAAAGAAAAAGGAGGAGGTGAAAAGACTGTTACTATGCTTGCAGCATTCAGAATCCAAGAAATGGAGTTTAATATCATGTGGCACTTCTGTACCTGTGGAATTCTGGCATTTATTTGACTTCTCCAGGTCTTCCCAGTGATGTCTCTATTTTTTGCTGCATGAACGAAACATGTTTCATTTTTCAGACAGCAATTATTGGCCTGCATCAGATTTCCAAGTCCAAGTTACAGAATTATTCCTATTTTTTTGACTGTGAGCTGAACATTAGGAGGCAACTTGAAATTAGTAGGAGCAGCCAGTGCTTAGTGACTCTGAAAATCAGTACATTTTTGTAAAGCTTTCTAATTGTCAGTTTCAGCATTTTAGATATTTATCTGTCTTTAGAACTGGACTTGTTAGCATCTGTGGGAGATGGAGTTGTGTTTGTGATGTGGCACACCCCTTGGCTGGTATGTTCCAGGATGTTTTCTGCATAGCATCTTGTGCTGCCCCTCTGAGCATGCAGCAGTGCACTCGAGCCATTTGACTGACCCAGGAGGGCATTTATTATGTCCTCAGATGAAAAGGAGAGCAACGAGTAACAGCTGCATGATTGTGCCCTGACACAGAGTCATTTTAGCAGGACAGGGCCAGGTAGGGTAATTAACTCAGAAACTGACTTGTAGAATGGACAAATAGTTTCCTGAAAACTGTCAGAACTCGTTTTACTTTTTATCAATCTCAGGAGATACTGTTTTAATTCCTTAAGGCAAAATTCCATTGTAGCTTTAGTCAGCTATCATCTCAATAGATACTTCTGTGATAAAAATGTTGAAAACTCTGTGCAAGAAAGAAAAAAGGTGAGTTTCAAGGATGGTGATAAATTCCCTTTGTAGAAAGCTTTTTTAAGGAATGTCAGTAATACTTTGTAAACATTATTACAAAGATTTTTTTTTTGTGCAGACAACACAACCATTTGTTCAGTGTCCATAATTTCCTTGTCAAGAAAGTTTTAAAGGAGACCTGGAGGAGAAGAAACAGAAAAAGAAATTTGGTATTTTAGACTAACTAGAAAAGTGTGCAGAAATTCCTCTGTATGCAGAAATATCCACTGTGTATATTGGGAACAGTGCCTAACAGTGTTGTTCTTTTGTAGCTGAACTTGGAGACTATGATCCTGCTGAACATGTCCCTGAGCTGGTGTCTGAGTTCAGGTTTGTTCCCACTCAGACTGAAGAGATGGAATTAGCTGTTTTTGAGAAGTGGAAGGAATGCAGGTACTAGATCTTCCAGTGATTGCTACTCAGCTGTTTGCACTGATGTTTTATCTGTTAAAAAGATAGTGCTGACCACTTCTTCTGTGGCCTTGTTCAGAAATAGAATTTTAATATGGTTCTGACCTATTTTGTAAAAGAGTGTAATGTGAAAAATGAAGCTTTTCAAAGGTCTGAGTAAAACGATGAGGTACAAAATCTTGAAACACAGTAATTTTTGCAGCAGTATTTTCAGAATAAAACTTTAAAAAGTGACTTTGATCTTCATTAAAGTGAACAAGTGTCACCAGTGTTTACATTTTTCACAAACTTTCAGGAAGTTTTCCTCTTTTCTCATATACCAGTTTTTCTGTGTTTGTTCAGGCATCTAACAGCAAAAATTTTATTTCAGGGGACAAACACCAGCACAGGCCGAAACGAACTATTTAAACAAAGCTAAGTGGCTGGAAATGTATGGTGTAGACATGCACATAGTCAAGGTATGTTTAACCACAGCATGGTGACCTTTGGAAATGATAATGTTAGTTTTGTGTTGCATTTCAACACTGGTTCTGCTTTAAGGGGGGAAGAAAAGGAATATTGTTCTCATGCAATCTATGTAGTAAGTGATCTGGCTTTTTGTCAACATTCCACTCTTTGGTAGAAGATTTCTAGAAGGTATAACTTGAGTCCAAGCATATCTGCTTCATGTTAAATATATGATTGATGTGGAAGTATGTACTACAGTTTGTATTTAGGAGTTTTGTGAAAAATCATAGTAATTTAAATTTGCCGGGGTGTAGTCAGCTACCAGCTGAAGAAATACAAATAAAGATAGATCTCCTGTGGAGATGCAAGTGCAGCAAATGTATAAGGATGTCTATTACACAGGCAAATCAAGAAACTTTAATTTTCCTCTTAGGTCATCCTTATTGAAGGGTTTCTAACAAGAAAAATCTATTGCATAAAATCATTAAAATACAAGAGTTTTGTTGTATAAGATAGCAGATATGTGTGTAATTATAACATTGGGCAAACAAACTACATGAATCACTCTAGTAAATTGGGTAGAGGGTCAAACTCCAAAATGAATATTAAATTTTTTTTTGTGCCAATTAGGCAAGAGATGGCAATGATTACAGCCTGGGACTAACACCTACAGGAGTTCTTGTCTTTGAAGGAGACACAAAGATTGGTTTGTTTTTCTGGTAAGCTCTCTGATTGTACACTAAAATCTGTTTATGATTTTGGATTTTTTGTTTCTTTTATGATAGCAAAAAAATAATGTTTGGGTTTTGAGAACACCATGAATATGAGGTACTTTCTCAGTAAGCTACTGAAAGTTAAATGTAACCTGCACTCTCTGTTGATCTGGCAGGCCAAAGATAACAAGGCTTGACTTCAAGAAGAACAAACTCACTCTGGTTGTTGTTGAAGATGATGAACAGGTAGATAAATATCTGTTTAGTTAAATCTCAGTCTTGATTATATAGTACTAGGTTACATACCCCTAATCTTTCCTTAAGTTTTGAGAATTAATGTGGATGCCTGAAAAACATTTGATTGTGAATTTTGGGGGGAGGAGGGAAATGAAGGGACTTAAGTAAAAGATAAACGTTTATGTCATCCATTTTTTAAAAAAGAGAATGCCTGGTGAAACTAGAGCAGATATTTTGGAAACAGTGTGCATTGTGCAAGAAAGTTGAAAAAGAAAAACCCCACATACGACATTTAGTAGAATGAATTACTTAAGCAGGTTTCAGAATTATTCCTATGGGGAAGAAATTGCATACACCTGAGACAACTAAAAAGTGAGTATTGGTAATTTGAGAAGATTAGATTTGGAAGGGAAACCCTATTAGCTTCATCAACAAGTACCTTCCTATTGTAATAGTATCTTTAATTTGTAGTTATTCAGAGGGAACTCCAGCCCTTTTCAACTTTAGACAATATAGCAGTTGTTTGTTATAGGTTGATTTTTCTGCCTAAAACATTCTTTAAATATATATATTAGGAATCATAAAACCCAAATTTTATTTGGCTTGCATGGAATTTTAGCTTTGTCTTATTCAAGCACCTTGTAAGTAAGTCATCAGTGTGCTTTGTGTGCTTTAAGGGAAAGGAGCAGGAGCACACTTTTGTCTTTAGACTGGATCATCCCAAAGCCTGCAAGCACCTGTGGAAGTGTGCAGTGGAGCACCACGCCTTCTTCCGGCTCCGAGGGCCTGTCCAGAAGAGCTCCAGTCGGTCTGGCTTCATTCGCTTGGGATCTCGCTTCCGATACAGGTCAGTGGCACCTGGCATCTGGCACCTACCTCCTGTCATTCCTTGCTTTTCCTGCATGCTGGCTTTTAGTCCTGTTTTCAGCTTCCTCTGTGACTTTTGGCAATATTACTTAAGCTGTATCCTCTTCTAGAATTTTCAGCTTCTCCCAAAACTTGTGCACTGGGACCAAAGAAATATGCAAAGGGCAAGCGTGCTTTTATCAACAACTTAATGTTTAAAAACTCATTGCTTCTGCCATTTGTCTTGGGGAAATGGGGTGAAGAAGAGAATGTTTCTAAAACTCCTACCCTCTTTTAAGAAAGGTCTTTTGAGGTGTGAAGTTTGGGATGTTTTATTAGAACTAACAAGAGATAGTAAGCTATGAATTAAAAATAGAAATGTGATGTTTTTATGAGCATTATCCCTATTCCATCATTAAAAATAAGTGATTTATTTTACTACTTTGCACTTTTACATGGGATTTTTAGTGGGAAAACAGAATATCAAACCACAAAGACCAACAAAGCCAGGAGATCAGCATCCTTTGAAAGAAGGCCCAGCAAGAGATACTCAAGGCGAACACTGCAAATGAAAGGTAAAAGAACTTCCATTCTGAGGTGTATAATCCAATGTGAGAATGAGGTAATAATCTCCTTTAAAAATTCTGGGTAGGAATTCTGTAGCTGTTTGCCCTTCTCTTGAATTTTCAAAATTAGGTTTGACTTATTTAAGAGACCTCATGTATTTATCGGGAAAAGCTTGTGTCCAAAGAATGTCCAAACCAGCTTGCCTGGCAGGTAAAACACCCATGAAAATTATACAGTAGGTCTTGGCATGAAGATGGATAACTTGAGCCCAGGAAACAGTGATATATTAATGATAGTATTTTAAATTTATGAATTGAGTTTTAAAAAATTGTCATTGAGATTTTTTTAATTGTTGTTAGGAGCTGCGCTTCATCCTCATGATCTGACAGCATGTGATACCTTGTAATACTTTGTTTCTGACTCTTGCATAGGTCAAGTTTGACAGCCACGTGTGTCTTCAGATACTTGTTTAAATCTGGCTTTGGTTTGCTCTTCAGATTTTTTTATTTTATTTTCTGATGTAGATTTTTTTTTTCACTCATTATACATAAGATGTGTGCGACTTTTGCTCTTTTGGTTGCCTACTTTTAAGGCAGTGCTAGGCTATTTTTATTAATCATAATTAATGTTTAACTGATAAAGTAATTATAAATTAAGTTTTAATTACTGCTTTATATTTTTGCAGCATACACTGCTAAACTGGAAGAAACAAGGTAAGATGCATTCCAGGATTTGAATTTCTGTCTTTGATGTTTGGCACCTGCACTTGAGCACGTGTCTGCAGAAGGAGGATATAGTGTTAGTGTTTTGCCATGGGTATTGTGTTTGTTTGATTTATATAAACGTTAGTCTTCAAAGCAAAGCTTCTGTGTTGCAGTCACACAGACAATTTTGCCAGACTTGCTTCCTAGCTAGCAAAGAAGTTTGTTTATTACCAGCTATGATTCTTGCTGGATACGAGCTGTAGTTCAAGTGCTGCCGTGTAAAGAGATCAGGTAAAAGTGTATGAGGAGTTTTTCACCTGAAGTCTGCCTGCTGCAGCAGTGTGACTGAAATACCTTGTTCAGTGTGAAGGTCAAAGACAGGGAAAAGACAGTAAAATGAGTATTTTTGAAGTAAGTTGATGGGTTTATATTCTTTATTACACTTGTATTTATTTTTATGCATGGTTAGCATTGAAAGGGAAGCCTTTTGGTTCTCTCTTTATCCACCAAAAGTCTTCCTGGATGTGTAGGTTCATACTTGCTGTTGCAATGCAAATTACTCACGTATCTGAATCATATAATTTTCATACCCTTCCTTAAGGGAAGAGAGGAAACCATATTAAAAGGAACTGCCTGGTAGTGAAGAAACTTAGGTCACTCAGTTCTGGTTTCTGTCCTTTGCCCAGAACACTTGTGAACACTGCAATCATCAGTTGCAATCAATTTTTTTTTAAAAAATAGATATTCATATGTATTAAGCACCATGGTGAAATGGGAAAGGAATGCCAAAATAACATTTCAAAACAACATGCTTAATATGGCCCAACATTTTCTGTCTGTAGTAGCAGGGCTGATTTTTTTGAATGAGAGTAGGAGAAGTCTAGAAGTTTGGGGACAAGGCTGCAGTGTAACTTCCTGTATTGGTTTTTCTTTCTATACAAGGGGAAAGTACTCTTCAAAACTGGGTGTCATTAAGATCCTCTGCATCCAAAATGTGACTGTTTGATTAATCTTGTCATGCTGTGTTGTCGTGCCCTTCTCCAAGTTTCAGGTTGCTTAGGTCATTCTGGGAGTGGGAAGAGAAACTTCATGTGCAGTTTCTCCTGATAAGACTGCGGTCTCCTGATCTGCTCTTAGGTGTGGCACTGTTGTGTCTCCACAGCAAGCTATGCTACTTCTGAAACTCTACACTCCAGTGCTGCTAATTGAAATGCATCATGAAAGATGTATGTTGTTCCCTTCTTTAGTGTTAACCCAGCACAGGGGAATGTGCTAGTCAGAAGGCATTCCTTAATTTTTCTTTTAATTCTGGAGTAGCTTCCAAATCCTCTCAACAGAGAAAGGGAGAAGGGGGAAACAGGCAAGGAACAACTTGTTCAGTGTTGACATCACGGTGTTTTAAACAAAATAATTCTAGAGAGTCACTGAAGTAATTACAGAAATCTATTTGAATTGTCAGCTTGCCAGGTGAGACAGCTGTTGTCCAGACCATATATCAGAAAAGTAACAGGTCATAGGAGATGGGAACCTTTTTTAAAAGATTAGAAGTCTGGGGAAAATTGTTTGCTTTGCATGAAATCTGTAATGCTTTTAAGTCTCTCAAAAATGTGAAATGTCTCTTGTGGCTTCAGAAACCATCAAGAATAGGGATATGGGTCTTATTTAATTCATCAAATATAGTAAATATTTAATAACATAAAATTATTATTAATGCTGTGCTGATTTGCTGTGCATGTAAATTTGAATAGCTGTTTTTAAGTCCATTAGAGGTTGCATGCAGAAGAATCTTTAATTTTTCTGATAAACTTCTGTGATGTGAAGCATCAAATCAGGAGGGTTCTAGTTATGGAACAAACATATCTGCAGCATATAGGTAAACTTTTGACAACGTCACATTTTGCTGGGTGTTTTAACTAAAATTATATAACTTTTGCTTTAGAAGTGCCACATCTTACTGCTGAATCAGGAAGACTTTTTAAACTAAACTGGTTTAGGAAAGGAATAGTTAAAAACAGATGAGTTAGAGATAAACTACAGCTTGAACAAAGGAAAAGAAAACTTGATACCCTTAGTTACCCAGAATGAGACAACTGACCTAAAGCAGTTTTTAAGGGTTTTGTGAAAAGAGATTAATACTTTAGAAATATCTTAGACTCTGTTTCTTTCTGGAAGTCCTTAAAGTTCTACCAGCCTGCAAAAGCAATTTGTTGATCTGATTCAGTTTTAAATTCGTCTTGTCTTTCAGTGCTGCAAACAATGCTATTATCAGCCAAACTAATGGATCACAAGTAAGGACTCTCATTCTTTCTAAAGACAATTTTCATGTGTCTTAACAGATTTGAATATTTTATTTCCTCTTCAAATTCAGTGATTGACCTGTAATTGGATGTTACAATTAACTAATAACTGTGTACAGTGCTGGAAAAGACTGGGCATAGATATCCAGGGCTAGGGAAGTAAGGGAAGAAAATGGCCTTGCTTTAGCTTTGTGCTTAAGAAGCATTGATATGTTTTGTTCACTTTAATGTGTCATCACTTCATTAATGTGTGTATAATAACTTGTTTATATTCTGTCTCCAAAGAGCTGGAATGCCAAGCCAAACCTACCTGTCCTAACAGCAGTTCCTTCTGCACCAGTCTTAGTGGAAATAGAAAACCTCCCAAGGAGCCCAGGAGCCAGCCAGCAAGATAAGTGGTATGTTCAGCTTTGCTGGGAAATGAATTCTGCTTACTTATGCATGATTCAAGTAGCTTTTCCTTTATCTGTACTTAAATAAGCTGCCATCCTTGTATCTCTAATGTAAGTTGACAATCAGGTTAGGGATGATGCAGCTGATTTCTTCCTATGAATTGTGTGTGGAGAGATGAGGACAACAGGCTTAGTCACTGCCAACCAAAAGAAAATTTCTTCAGGGGTTAAAGGAATTAAGGAGAAGTAACATTTTAAAGTCTTGGTGTGAGTTGGGTCCTTCTTGTTTGCCATAAGCTTGTAACCCTTTGCTTGGTATCATGGGGCCCAAGGACTTACCTTGATCCTTAGGATAATACAGAGCCTTGTAACCTGGTATCCTTGAGAACCTTCTGAAAGAGGCAAGCTGACTTTTCTCATGAGCTTGAATGAGAGAATGGGAGCTTGAGGAAAACGACACAAGCTGAAGATAAGAGCTTTGATTTCGTGTGATCAGAGTATTTGTTTTATGGATTAGATGCATCTCAAAATGAAGAGGATTTTTTCAAAGACAGAGAAATGTATATGTCATTTATCTTTTCTTAAACTAATTCTATATTGCAAAGCTATTTTCAAACCAAAACTGCCATATATCAGCCCAGTACCTGTGCACAGGTCATCTTAATTTCTTTGGCTTCTTGATGCCTATGGTTTATCCAAAAAGGGAAATTCTGGCTTCTGCCAGAGTCATCAGGAGCAGTCATGGTGGAATGGGGTGCCACCAAAGCTCTTATCCTAAGCAGTTTCAGCCCTCAAGAGAAAGGGTCTTTCTCCCATTGTCAGGCACATGAATCTGCTTTGCTTCAGTGTCTCTTATACGTAGATGATACCTGCTTCTATATGCTGTGACAAATGTACTTTAATTTTGTAAATTGTATTCATTTAAAGACTTTTAATACTATCAATTTTGAATGATAAAGGGGATGGTAATTCTGCTTTGAGTTGCATTTTATTGACATTTCAATCAGAACATATGATCAATGCTGTTTTTCTTTCTTTTGCCCTTGATTTATCTAGTATCTGAAATCTGTGCTTGTCTATGGTGGGATCCTGTTGATCGCTCGATTCCTTCCGTGGTGGTGGGTGAAAGGTGGTGGCATCTTTATTCTTCAGCATTCTCAATATGGTTTTATTTTTATTCTTTTGGCCTAATTGCAAGATGATTGCTAGACACATATATTTCCTTTGGTGGAAACGTTTGACTTGGCTCCAGATCAACTCTTTTTGGGTACCTGATTTGTGCTAATGTTCCTGCTCATGTTTGCAAGGCTGCTGCTGCTTACTGAAATCCTGCTGCTTTGGTTCTGAAGCAGAGAGGGCTCTATAGACACTCAGTTTTGGGTTTGTTACGTGTGTTTTTAGGATTGAGAACTTGAGCCTGTCTGTCTTAACATTGTCCAGGAATCTCAGCTTACATGTCAGCTGCTGCAGAATGTAGTGTTTGTACAGAAGAGTGGGAGTGAATGCAAAATACACCTGCACGTATCCCAAAACAGTGTGTCCTAAAGAAAACAAGCTTCTTGGCAACTGATGCATTTTAATTGAGAGTGCAGTGCTTCTACTGTGTCTGTGTTATGTTTCTTTGAGCCATTGTTACTGAAAAAGTAGCTGTCTTCTGGTTTTACTGTGTTCACTGGAAACAGTACTGCCTGTAATAAAGGGCAAATCCAGCTGTAGGAAAAAGACAACAGTTTGGAGCTGAGTCAGGAGTTGAGCTACATTCTGGTTTCCTAGATGGGAAGTGGGGTTAGGTTAATGTAATTGCCAGAACATACATATTTATTGCTGGGGGCTGTGACTTGGCTATTGTGCCTGCAAGGGTGTCTCGGTGCTGCTAACAAGATCTCCTTTCAACTGCTACTGTCTTTAATTGGCCTGTTTCTGCATGAATTATCTTTGCTTTCTGTCAGAAAAATAGTCTTCTTTTAGAGAGAGCTTGCCAAAGATTGTTGAGAAGACCAAAATCTTCTGGACTGTGGATTTTGTAGATAGTTAGATTGAAGGGGTTTAGAAGTAAGGTCCCGACCTGCTGGGTTTCTGCACTCTGCTTGGCAGATGCCTGTATTGGCTACCTTGCAACTTAGATCCCTTCCTAATGTCAGTGTTTCCTTTCATTTAAAATGTTAATGCTGCAGCTGCCAACAGCAATTTTGCCAGATTGTAGAAAGTACTTTGCCAGATACAAAGGATTTTAGGGTTTGGTTTTGTTTTGTTTTTTTTAACTTTGCTTCATTCCTGTAAAATTCTCAGTACAGGAAAGCTGTACTGGTCTGCAGGATTTGAAAATGGTCTGGAATATTAGTTGAAAGTCTGGAAAACCTAAAACATGATTTTTGTCTTTCTAAATTTAGTCTTTCCTCAATAAGCTCTTTTTTTGCTAAGCTAGGATAGCAGACAGAGATTTAATACTTCCTCACTGTGTGATAAGTAAAGAATTTTTTAGATTTTTTTTGCTAGTGGATGTAGCTTTCCCTTAACACATACATGAGAGAAATGGGAAAATAAAGGAGTGAACTGTTGGGTGTTCAAGCCCTTGGTATTCACGGGTCACTTCCTCAGTGTATTTCACAAAAACTAAAATTCTGCACTTACACATGGGTGACCTTTGTATAAATCCTGTCTCTTTTCTAAAGGAGGACTATCCCTGAATGTTAATCATTTACCACTGTTGTGAATCCTGCATGCTTTTCTGCTTGCCTGCCTTAACACATGTGATCTTCCAACTCAATCTGCTTGGCCGTTCTGGAACATGAGAAGATGGAATTTGAGCTGAAGGCTGTCTGACCCCTCTGTGTGAACAGCAAGAATCCTTCCACTTTGTTTGGATTTGGCTCATTAAGTCGAATCTTTTACTTTAAATTGAAGGAATACCTTTGTTTTAGGAATTTCCTTACTCCAGTCGTTTATGAAGTGCTTTTTTCCAAGCACTTTCTTCCACTCTTTTGATATGTGACTATACCTTTTATCAGCCTCTCCTAAAACATATGAGTGAAGGACCCTAGTGCTACACAGACAACACTTAACAGATCATTGTCCATTTCTAAGTATTTGAAAATTTGGCTTTGGAGATGTTTGTGCTGAAGGCCTTCCAGTTTTCTAGCAAGGGGCTCCTGCATAATAATATTTTTCAAAACACTTGCTAAAGTGATGAGAGTTCTCCCTTGCTCCTCTTTCTAGTTTTTGGAGGACTTTATACAAACTGTGGCAATGACTGGCCACAAATGTGCACAGCATTTCTGTAGGTTTGATTTTAGGAATTCCAAATTTAAAATTTACAAACCGTTACGCCTTCACATGCAAAATTAGAAAGTGAGGTCTTAGTTTGTGTTGTGACCTTTTGTAAAATGGTTCTTTTCCAGCTAAATTCTTATGTTAATGCAAGTTATAGCTGCAGGCAACTTCTTCAACGGTATTAAACCTAAATTGTGGATGATTCGTTTCTCTGCTGTTTGCTCCTCCACAGTAATGTTCATTTTTTTCTGAGTTTCTGTTTTCTTCTCCTTTTTATTAATTTGCTTTCAAATCTGCACTTTCTAGTCACTTTGAAAACTGGTCTTGCTTATAGGTGTTTGTTTCAGGTGTACATTTAGAGCTGCCACTTAAACTTGTTTTCTGCAAATAAAATGTGCTTTGTGCTTGAGGTCTGGTCCTCCGTCAGATTATTTTCTCCCATCTGTAAAATGCACGTGATTCTTGCTTAGTTCTGCAAAAAATGTTTTGAAATATTAATGCTTTACATTTGGCAAGTGTAGGCAACGTATCCATGCGAGAGCTTAACTTGGCAATTCCGAGTTGTACGAAAACGTGCACAATGCTTTGCAGAAAGGGGTTTATTTGGCAGTCATCACGTGCACGTGTACTCGCATGCCTCTTCCCTGCGGTATTCACCTTCCAAGAACGCCCCTTTCCTTGTCTTTTCGCATCAGCCTTCTTGTCCCCACCTTTGCTTTACTTTTCCACCCTCTTCCTCCTCCGTGCCCGTTGACTAATTCTCCCCTCCCGCTCCCCACCGCTCCAGGCCCCCCGACGCCGCCGGCCGCTGTCACCGTGCTGGAGCCGCGTGGGAGGCGTGGGCCCCGCCGAGGAGCCGCGCCGCGGGCGGACCGTGCCCCGCGTTCGTCCACGAGCGCAACGCCAGGAACGCGGGGCTGCGCGGCGCTGCCGCTGCCTGCGCTGTGCAGCCCACCATCACCAGTCTCTGACTCTGCGCCCTGCCGGAGCTCGGGGCTGCTTCCCTCCTGAGCTCCCTCCGGGACGAGGACAACGCGCCCGGAGCTGACTATGGAGGGGCAAAAGCTTTTATTATAAAGGCCTTGCAGATCCTGCTGTTGGTGTTGAGTCTTTAAAGAAAAACAACGTATAGACCAAAAGCCACACATCAGCCTTACTTTAAAAACAGTACATATCTATCTATGTGTGCATATAGATAGATATGTTTTTAAAATTGTGTTCAAGTTTTTCTTAATGACCAAAAGATTCATTTTTTTTAGGTGGGTTTGAGAACCGTGCAGGAAGTCACGTTTGTTATAAAACTACATGTGCAGCTAGTGGGTTATAATATGATTTCAATAACCTAAAAGAAGTAGAGGATGTAACTGCCCCTCCTTTTGAGCCATGATCATGTAAAAATATCTAAGATACATGGTTGATCTGAAAACTAACCTTTTTTTATTTTTCTCAATAAGAACTCTTCTGAGAAATATTGTTTGGAAATGGTATAGAATTATTTTAATTTTTAAAGAATAAATTTATCGGAACTGTCAAAAAGGCAAAGAGTAATTTTTTATTATTATAATTTTGCTTTTTACAAAATTTTCTTTCTTTTTTGCTTCTCTGGTTGAAAAGAAACAGATTTCCTGACAAACACCAGTCCTACCGTATGATTCACGAGGTTAATTGTTAAGTCAGAGGTTAAGACTCCAGCTTCGTGGCTCATTGGTATTCTTGGGGGCCTTTAACAACATGAAGAACAAACCTTTACCCTTGAACACACTGTTTTTTCTGAAGTTTGTTGCTTTTAAATTGCAATATTCTTTTCCTATTTAAAAAAAGGAGGAAAAGTTGTAACAGAAGGATTTTAAAGTTAATTTACATTAGGCTTTTAGGATAAAGAAATTATTTGAATGATTTTCAAATTATTTCATTATGTTTCAAATATCCACAGAATCCAGAAGTAAAAAAAACATTTTCAGATATCCTGACTTGAAGAACGAAGACGTAATTGTCAGCCAGGACATAATATTGCCTGAGATATTTTTGCCTCCTCATCCCTGCATCTGATGGGGGAAAGAGTTTGCTAATGAAATATAAGTCTCTATTTTACAACTCTGCTTAAAAAATAAAGTATGAGTCAGCTGTAAACTAAAGATCTGTGACAACTACCAAGCTGATTGGAGCACTCTTGTGCTGTCTTTAGAGTTTGAATGCTGGATGTTGTAAACTTCTGGAAGGAAGTTGAATGAGAATAAGCAAATGAAAATAAGTTGTTTATACAGTATCGTATAACATCTGTGTAACTGTGGGAGAAGAAGCCACTAATATGAATGGAGGAATTTGGGACAGTTCTGTATTTAAAATGCAAGAATACTGCTGCAATAACAAATCACTGTTTTATTGCAGAGTTTTAAGTTCAGATGTGCTTTTTTGGAGGTCAGGCCCCACTGCTGAGTGGCTGAGTCCTTGGGTGTTAGAGAAGTTTTGTGTAGCTGTCGCAGGATGAGAGTAGTTCAGGCTGGAGGGTGCCTCTGGAGGTCAGGCAGTCTACTCCCATAGTAAGAGCAGGTTGTTTGGGACCATGCCAGACAGGTTTTGAGTGTCCCCAAGGATGAAGGCTTCACACTCTCCAGAGAACTGTTTTACTCTCACAGGAAGAAAAGTCAGGTTTTTTTCTTGTGGTTAGAGTTAGGGTTTAGAGTGAAATTTTCTGTATTTCAGTTTGTGGCCATTGCCTCTTGTCCTTTCTCTGGGCTCCCTTGAGAAGAGTGTGACTGTTGTCTTTACTCCCTCCATCAGGTTTTTATACACATTGATGAGATCCTCCTGAGCTTTCTCCTCTCCAGGCTGAACAGTCCTAGCTCTCAAGCTTGCCTCCTAGCTCAGGTGCTCCAGACCCTTTGTTGTTCTTGTGGCCCTTTGCTGCACTTCTTCCAGTATATCCATGTGTGTCTTGTCCTGGGAGGCCCAGAGCTGGGCACAGCACTCCTGGGTGTCTCACCAGTGCTGAGGGCTGGTGACTCTGCTGATGGTCATGGACTGCCCTAGAAATCACAACAAGTTTGATAATCAAAGCTGTGGCTCAGGGTTTTGTAGCAGATTTTTTCCATGACAGATTCAGGATGGGGAAGGATCCTGAAACCCATCTGCCTTTAGAACTGGTTTATTTCATATGATACGTGTTGCGTGCATTTGCCACATGGCTTTGACTCTTGCATACATCCTGAGGGTACATTTTCCTCTGTGCTGGGACTATTTTGGTAAGACTTCATGACTTGGGGAGAATTATTATCTTAATCTGTATTAGGGTGAGTGACAGCTCTCAACAGCAGAGAAATTGTAACACATTGGTACCAGCACCACCAAGGTGCATTTTTACAGGGATAGGTCATGTCTTCTATGAATTGCAGTGAGGAAGCACATAGATGTTTTTCTGTGGTGACAGATCTTTGCTTAATATGCCCAAAGGTTCTGCAGCCAGCACATTTTCCTAAGCCCCTTCCCTTCCCTTCCCTTCCCTTCCCTTCCCTTCCCTTCCCTTCCCTTCCCTTCCCTTCCC